>CM055266.1:37614839-37631714 GCA_029237695.1 Conchocele bisecta | reverse complement strand
ATTTACAGCGGATTTTTTAATTATTTATACTAAAGAAATGCGTCACCTGAAAAAATAATATTTTCGACAGATTTTAAAGTATAATCATTGCACATCATAAAATAAATACAGAGATTAAATAGTAATGTCCGTAACAATTTTAAGCAAACACGGTTATCGCCCCTGATATCAGTGTGTAAATTTACGTCTGATATAAAATGTATAATAATGCCAATCAGTACGTGGGATAATGGCGCATGAATGTTTATTTTGCCAGGAAATGTCTCAGATGATGTCTCTGATGTAAAGAACATTTTGTACCTACTGAGTGGGCATGTACCTTTAAGGGTTAATGAAACTGCAATACCAACAATCAATCAATCAATCAATCAATCAATCAATCAATTAATCAATCAGTCAAGCAATCAATCAATCAATCAATTAGTTTAATCTTGTAGTACCCTATGTTCAGTACTTTCAGTACTTTGATTATCAACCTTATCGATAGCTCTTAAACATCGCCGTACTCGGATTATGGCGTCGTTACAAATACAACCTAACAAAGATATGTACGTACGGTACTGGACTGTTCTAGACTAATACGGTAATCGTAGTTGTATGTTTTCGCCCAATATGCAATAGGTTGCTCCATATATACCGCTGCACCACAGTCAATGGTATATATTTGCGGAATAACGTTTCCATCTCGCACACTAAAATATAGAATAATCTGTCAAATATAATAGGGCTTTTACGTTCATACTTCGCTATATTGTTAATGAGACAAAAATTCTACACTATGAGACAAAAACAGTATCATAAACTCACCTACTGTCTGTTTCACGAAAGCTGCAAAAATTTACGGCTATATAAACAATGCAAAAACAATTTATTTTTTTCGATAATATTAAATTAAACGAAAATTTAAGAATGAACCTTTTTATTTCATGAAATTTGGTTCAATATTGATTTTATTACGAAAATACAATTTCCCCATGTTAAATCCCCACAGACATCTTCATGGGAATTTAACATGGGAACAATTTTCCAATTTCAGAAATAGTGGACTAATTTTCAAAATTTAACTTTTGTGTTCTTAATTATATCATTTCCAAGCTATCTAGCCATGTTTCGGAAACAATATCCATTTTTTTTTTTGCTGCTCTCTTAGCTACTCCTCATTTTCCTCCATGTTAATTTCCCATAGAGAAATCAATGTTTCGTAATAAAATCAATATTTGACCAAATTTCACGAAATAAAAAGAAGGCTCATTCTTAATTTTTATAAAATTTAATATTATCGAAAAAAAATACTGTTTTTGCATTGTTTATATGGCCGTTAAATTTTGGGCAGGTTTCGTGAAACAGACGGTAATAAAGTGTGTAAATAAAGGAATAACTGAGGTAAAGACTCCTGTCAACTAGCTGATCAGTGTTAGCATATTCGTTGCAATTGACAAACGTTAACATGCTGATAACTCACACATTTCTTACAGTCTTATATGTCTAGATTGTGAACACGCGAGATTGTAAAATGGCTCCAACCCGACACCGTAGTTATGGAACGGGTTTGATGGTGCGAGTGTGCTACGGTTCTAGATCAGTAGCCGGTTTCATCAAAATTGCAAAGTATACTTATATCTAGCAAAGTATACTTTGAAGGAGTATTCATTTTATTTTTCCCGAAATGCATTATGTCATATAGAACTTAACGACTGCATATATTTGATGATTAAAAGTATGCAGAATTAATATACTGAATTTATTACATTATCACAGCCAAAATGGCTGTGATAATGTAATAAATTCAGCATAATAAAAATTAATAAATGTATCCTTAAATTGAAAATGTCTCCCTCAACGTATACTTTGCTAGCGAAGTATACTTTGCCATGTCGATGACAAAGGCTACTAGAAGTCCAGTTCGCTCACCATAGACAATTCGGCGTATTTACACATACCGATATTGTGACCAAATCGAAAAACAGAACATTGATAGTGTTTACCCACTATTGCCATTTATGATAAGACACGCCGTGCATTCCAAGTGATACCTCGATATCCATGCGCATGTACATGACGATTTGTTGGAGGCTCCCAAACGAAACAAAATATCAAAGTACTGAAAGTACTGAGCTGCGAGCCCAACTGAAATGGGTGTAATTGTAGTAAATGGTGTTATGGGAAACTGTATAACACTCGACATATTTTATATGTACAGGGGGGAAGGAGCTGTATAGAAACAGGAAGAATCCAGTAAAGCTTAGCGTTTGTCTTGTATGCATTACATACACATCTTCATAAGTAATAGCATGTAATTAACTAGAGGAATGTAAGATTGTTCCACTTGTGTGATACACATATCATCAGCAAATCATTTGTTCATTGGCTGTTTGCAGCAGAGATAAATGGATGCATGTTACGATGCAAATTACTATAGCCAGTACAGTACATAGTTAGTGCAGCAACACAACTTTTAATAAATGGCACACTTAGCACTGATACAGTAACAAGAACAGACGGATAAACATGAGTGTTAAGCGTAAGATAATCTGCCACGATGCCACGATGTGACAAAGGTCCCTACAAAAGATGACAACCAGTCTATCACAACCAAGAGCATCGTATATTCAATTCCGCATGAGCTCTGAAATTGTTATCTATTTTCGACATCATTAAAGGAAAATATGACTGATTTTCAAAATCAATATCGGTGAAATACGGCAATGCGATAAGGGTGGTAATTCCATATCCGGGCTCAATCATTGTAAGTGAAAGTGTACGCTATTACCACTCATTCGAAACATGCCGACGCGACGATTCAAATGAGTGAACCATCTGACGACACCTTTCAAATGAGTGGTAAC
This sequence comes from Conchocele bisecta, assembly GCA_029237695.1. Classification (NCBI taxonomy): domain Eukaryota; kingdom Metazoa; phylum Mollusca; class Bivalvia; order Lucinida; family Thyasiridae; genus Conchocele; species Conchocele bisecta. Next base: position 37,628,868 of record CM055266.1, on the reverse strand, counting down.
AGTATATTTGTTATCAATTTTCGACATCATTGAAGGAAAATATGACTGATTTTCGAAATCCATATCCGGAATCACTCTTTTCAAATACCTGTGGTTACAGTGTTGTTGTATACCAATTTGTACACGCCGTAGTTGTGAATGAAAAATCCAGACAGGTGTGATTCGGGTTTACACATCATTAATGCGCGACCAAAATAGATCGTTTTATTTGTGGAAAATGAACGGCTAAATCTGAGGTTCCATTGGTTTTTCTTCAATTAATTATGTACCAAAATGTAAAATAGCATAAAACGAGTCGTTAACAATGACCTAGATACAATATGTATACATACGCGCCACAAAAAAATAGCGCCGTGATATCTGACTGTCACGGTATTTTGAGAACCGGTTAAATAAGCTGCGAGAGGCTCGCAGCTAAAAACGAATGGAAGACGCACTGAAAACGATCGATATGCATAGAAAACTTTGTATTTTTGTACATGATTTTCGTTTAAATTCCCGGCTTTCTATTTAAACCCGTCGTTTCTTTCAACGCATCGTTTTGACATCGTTTCGTTGTTTTTAATTAGAAAACGATGTTTTCTTGGTTTAAACGAGACATGTAGACATAAACACCACAACTGTATTGTATATAATATACAGTCGCCATGGACCAATGCATACTCTTGTGTTCAAGGATACACCAATTTCGACCACATTTTGCATGTAGTCGGCTTCATGTTAGGATGATATAATACGGAATACATGTAAAAGAATATATTTGAGAACATACTTTTTGTGTGTTTCTATTTTGTAAATGTCTTGTAACATCCTACAGTCGAACGTTTTCAAACAGGACACATACTATCGTTAGTTGTACTTACTGTCCCTTACCATTTATAGCCAATGAACCCACGCTTGTCTTGCAGTAGACACCTGTCTGTTTTACAGTGGAAGCTCTCCAAACCGGACACCCTGGGGAGTTCCCAGGGTGTCCGGTTAAAGAGGTTCCACTGCATTATTAACCAAGTTCACCACCTGAACATTCGACAGTACTATTTCATCTCTCCCCAGGTATACAGGTAAATTGACGATTGTTTTCATAGTGTTATCCCGAATAGTTTTCACTCGTTAGCCTATACTCTTTTTTATACCGATGTATACATAGTATTCCCGGTAAACAGAACATTCTTCGGCAGTAGTCAAATAAATCACAAATAACAACGAAAACAGAAACAAAATATCGTAGCTTACACTCGGAAACCTAGCACCCCAGTGGCAATGAAAGAATGTCTGTTTCTTTTTTCTTTTCGATAATAATAAATTACATTAAATTTATCAAAATTTAAGAATGCGCCTTCTTTTATTTCGTGAAATTTGGTCAAATATTGAATTTATTACGAACAAATAAGTTGTGCCGGCTAGATAGCTTGAAAACGATCTAAAAAAACAAAAGTTAAATTTTGAAAATCGTGCCAGTTTATCTGAAATGAGAAAAAAAATCCCAATCTTAAATCCCCATAGGAGAAAAATTTGGGAAATTATTCTTTCGCAATAAAATCAATATTGGACCAACTTTCACAAAATAAAAAGAATGCTCTTTAATCTTGTCAATATTATCGATTTTTTTACATCGTTTATATAAATCCAATTCTGGTGCAGCACGCCCAATCAATGCACGGGAATACCAGTAGTTATGATTGCTGGCATGAGATTATTGTATTCGGTACTCGAGATTTCGACGAAAGTGCTGGGTCCGTTTCACTAAACTTCGTACGACTAAAATGTTCGTAAGTGCAAATTTAGGCTCAATAAATGTAAATCCAATAATTGTTTACAAGAAAATATTGTTAATGTGAAATTTACAGACGATAATAACTTTGCACTTACGAACATTTTAGTCGTACGAAGTTTAGCGAAACGGGCACCAGGTGTGCATGCTGACGGAACTGTACGGAGCCCCGCAGGAGACATGGATTTTTTTATTAATTCGTTCCCACGAAATAACAATTCGTTCCATCGAATTAACAATTCGTTCCCACGAAATAACAATTCGTTCCCTCGAATTAACAATTCGTCGAATTGTTATTTCGTGGGAACGAATAAATAAAAAGAAGTATACGTCCCCTGCGGGGCTCCGTATGGGTCTATTCATGTCGCGAGGGCAATATGCATATATGTTGCTGTGATTGGTGAAATGGGGCATATAGGTTGTGTGACCAGTGTATATCCAGATCAGCCTGTGTATCCGCACAGTCTGATCAGGATCTGTACTGCTCGCCATTCCATCAATGAAACGTTCGTTGTACTTCTAACAAGCAATATATAGATTGTATTCGGGCTACACGTGTGTGCTATTTGGTCAGGAGCTACACTGGTCACAAATCCCATAGGCCCCATTTATCCAGTCATAGCCCCGTATGCGATTGTATTGTTGTCTCATTTTAGCTCCAAACCGAACCCGTATGTAGCATATACGTGTGTGTTGTCGATGAATGTAGTAAACTTTTACGAGATATTCTTACACCATAATGTTATGCCCGAACATTATTCGCTAGCCACACAAGCATTAATACTACTAGTTGGTGTCAAAAGTGAAAAACTATGCATTTGCTGATTTTTTTGGCTATAGTCTTAAAGTTTGTGTTTATTTTCATTCCGAGACACTGTAAAGCCCAAAAAACAAATTGATACCATTTTTTTCTCATCATTATCTTGGCCGCCATCTTGAATTCAAAATGGCCACCATTATTGTCCATTAATGGTGTGTGTTCTTTTTGCTAGATACTTTTGTTATAATTGTTCTTTATTTGTAATTATACATTTTTCGATAATGTATGGACACAATGATCAGAAATTTTGTTTGCTATGTTGTCCAATCCATAGAGGGCCGCCATCTTGGATTTCAAAATTGCCACCCAGTCCCAAATATATTTTACAATATCATTGTTCACTATTGTGATATGTAACTAATTTGTCAACACCATTCTACTTGATATTATTTGTAAATATTGTGTTATACAAGCCATCAATGAATAGTGCTAAAATATGATCATATAGTATGTCAAAATGGCCGCCAAGCTAAATAAATGTTGATACTTTTTTTAAAGAATTCAGTGTTTCTTCATTAAATAAGGGTACGTATTTGTATATGGCTACCAGCATAAACAGTATTTATGTTATTATTATTATATATGAATTATATAACTACTTAACAAACATATGTAATATGGCATGCTTTACATAATGACCGCCATATATGCATATTTTTAGTTAGTGTTACATCATGTTGAAATAACCCAAATATTATTTTTATGTTGTTGTAAGTGCCTCACTATGTGTACTATGATATAGACTGGCACAAATGGGTGCAAATAGTAGAAATATAATATGGCGGCCAATGTTTACCACATATATATCTGCTGTCAAATAACTGTGGTACTCATCATTGCATAGGTCGTCTTGTTGTTTGTATGCATGAAACGTGAACTATATACCTTTAATAATACGATACGATAAACGCAGATTGATTTAAGTTGATAAACAAGTATGTAAGTAATCCAATATCGCCACCAAATGTCACCATTTTATAAATTGCCTCGTGTTATTCATCGCAGTCACAGTATCATAGTAAAGTGGCAGAACACATACATACTGTACCTAATATGGCCGTGTATGGCAAATATTCAAGATGTTCACAACTACTGTGCTTGTTGAATAATACACTCTGTATTGTTATTTCACAAACCCTTAACAGTAATATAAGTAGTACTAATCCTGCAACAGTTATACTGTTATTCAACTCTCAAGTAACAAAGAAGTTAAACACATACCTAATCACCACTGAAACAAGGGAACCAATCGTGAAATTGCCCTTCACATGCTCCAACCTACCACCCTTGGCAGATAATTCAGACGTGTCATGACATTATATAATGAAACATCATCTGTGATTATAACAGTGATAACATAAATAGTCTTGATAGTGTGATTAAGTAACTAAATGCAGCTTCATTCTGTTTAATCCAGATTATTGGCTCAACCTTGGAAAAATATTTGCCGGTCTTCAGGAGTTCAACATACTGTACCAATACTCCTAGAATTCGGAAGGTGGACGTTTGTCTATATTTATTGGCTTAAAACGGAGGAATGAAGTAACTACTTTTGACAGTTGGTACGTGGTGTCAGATGTTTATGTCAACCAAACAGATAACGTAGGTATTAGATGTTAATCTACGGACAGAATATGCCCCGTCATTGACCCCTCCCCGGAGTGTTTGAAGTTGAAACTTTGAACATGAGAACAAAATAACAATGGCCATTTAATAATTAAATAATACAATACTCATTATTCACACGATGTCATATGAGTTTCAAAACTATATGACTTGAAAACTGGTGTCATGACGATCATAATGATGAACCTGTCAGAATATTACAGTTTAAAAACACCAGTTATCAAAACAAGATCCGCCAAATAAATTCACATTTAATGTGTATGAATTATGTTCAGCTCCAATCAGTATGTCCTACATTATTGTCAAACATATATGTTTCGCAGAGATGTAGACATATGCAGTCCATGAATGCATTGGTAGATGCACGTGCATATCAGCATGAATATATGTGAATACATATCCATGGTGTGCATACACGCGTGTGTTTAGTCTATATATTAGTGTCTTAGAATACGTATACATTAATGAAGCTTGAACATATTTCATGACTAACATATCAGGATATACATGAATGCAATTTCCCAATGTATGTCCAAAACTGTTGATGCCATCCATAGAACTTTCGCCGAAACTGTGACAGCTCGGTCTAACATTTCACTACAGTGGGTCATACAATTACGTGCATATGCCACAGGATTACATAAGGTGTTATTGGTTCGCATATAAGTGATACATAAGCGTGTGCATATTGCTTCCATATTCAGTTATCACGTATAGTAATCTCAAAAAGAAATGAAAATGAAAAAGTGAAATGATTTTTTAGTAGAAGCTGTAAACAAACCCAACAAAATCCCACTAAACTATATGTATTTGTATGTGATTGCTATCATGTGATTGAATGTACAACTAAATGAAATGCAAATTATTAGAGTAACTCAGTAGACTGAAATGAAAAGCAGATACATGTATTAACAAAATTATTAAGGATATTCAACAACAGAAACTAACAGGACGATATAAAGTGGAATGTGCTACATAATGATTTTGAATGCATTTATTTACTTTGTCAAATGGCCTGGCAACCCCTATGGTAATTGTAGACATGGTAATGGGGCCAAATCCCGTATTTCACTAGTACGGATGGAATGGAAGGGGGAATCCTAAACTCAAAACATAACAGATGCATATTTTATATGTTGAACAATACTTCCGTTGTGCCCTAGATCGGGGGTCAGTCCCAGAACGGGGGCCGAAAAACGTGACGTCAATCCCAGAACACGTGAGGTGGGGAGGTGGGGGGTGGCAATCTGACAATGGCCGGAAAAAGACAAGACCATTGTACACATGGGTCTTTTTCAAGCTACGACTGTAAGTTATGGAACAGGAAAGGCATGCATGTACGTCACTTACTAAACACTTCACGGTGGGCAATGTACCTATGACCTCGATGGAAAAAACGAAACGACATCTTCACTTGTTGCCGCCATGTTTGACCTGGATGCATGCGACCAGAGCATGACGTTACGTCACTAGCTTTGACATCATTCAATGTTGAAATTAAAACGGCTTAATCCAAAACATGCGGAAGTGGCCCCCGTTCTGGGAAAAATTGACCCCCGTTCTGGGATTTGACCCCGGTTCTTAGACTGACCCCCAATCTGGGTATTTGTACTGTATAGAACCCGCATTGGAGGCGTGATCCCTGACTGCTGTGTCAGCATGTAACTCGGGGCCCCTTTGGTACCAATTGAATCACGTGCGTTTTAGTAAGCAAATAGAACATATGTAGTTATTAACCAAACCAGTGAGTTGTTCCTATATCAATCCCTCAATAGATCCACACAATGAGGCATTGCATTGGCGACGAGAAGTGGGAAATTATGGGAACCGTGTGAAACAAGGATTTAATTAATGTTTTGTGGATTTATCAAATTGCCAGCGTAAACAATATTACATGACAGAGGATTAAATTCCGGACAAAAACCAATGAAACAAAACAATGACAGCGAAATTAGACATATCCAATCCTGGACAGTTCAATGTCAAAGGAGAACATACACATCTGAACAAATCGTGGGAACAATATCTCAAAAGATTCAACTACTACATCAAAGCGTGTGGCGTCAAAAAAGACGAATAAAAACGGGTACTCCTGCTACACGTATCCGGGGGACAAGTGCAAGGTATTTTAGAAACGTTGCCGGACACTGGGACAACATACGACCAGGCAATGACCAGTTTATCCTTTTACTTCCAACCAAGGAAAAACGTGTCGTATGACAGGCACGTGTCCCGGAAATCAAAACAAGAAGAAGACGAGACAATCGACAGCTTCATCGTACGACTGTCCAAACTAACAGTGTCATGTGAAGACACAGACCAAGACGACATGGTGCGTGACCAAATCGTAGACAATTGTAGATCACAGGAACGACGTAAGAAACTCCTGACATAGTCGAATTTGACCTTGGAAAAGGTACAATCCATAGCACGGACGTACGAACTTTCTGAGACACATGCAAACAAAATGGCAATGCTTGATCGTTAAACAACCAATGAGGTAAACAAACTATGGAAGCCAAAACGACGCGATTCGATTCTAAGACAAGTAGCCACGGGGTACAGCCATCCTGGACGAAAACACAGAGTTACGGGGTACACATCCGCCGGGAGCAAACAGACGCAGAGACGTACATAATGCCCACCTTCAGAAAAGACAGCAATATGTTATCGCTGTGGAACTGTTGGTGTCATTTGCAATGACTGTGGTAAAGAAGGTCATTTTGCCAAAATGTGTAAATCTAAAGTGAAAAATGTGCATGCAATCAATCATTCTAGTGAGGAAATTTCGGATGAAATATTTGTGTTAAACGGAAAACATGAGCTCAGGGTAAACTTGAACATCGAAGGTACTCTTTTAAATATTTTAATTGATTCTGGTTCGTCTGTCAATGTTATTGACCAACAAACGTTCGAACAACTCAGAAATGCCGATACTACATTAGAAAAGTCCGACACCAAAATATATTCGTACGGTAATAAAACGCCAATTAAACTGTACTGAAAAACAACATTGCATGTCGCTGTCGCACAGAAAATAAACGAGGTCGCATTTCAAATAAAACAAACTATAAATGTGAAAACGACAGCAAAGCAGATGCCATTTGTAATGAAACTGCATTTATATGACATACATACAATTAAATCCGCATTTGTGTTGACACATAGTGGTAGTAACTATAACATGAATGTCCTTGTACCATGTGTATATGCTTTAATAATGTATCATATAATGTGCCATGTGGAAAAGCCCAGGCTCAGGCATGGTTAAATATCATACCAATGTCAAATTTGCATAGTCAAACACGAACTATCATTTTCTGCCAGTTTCACAAATAATGATATCGCCATTTAAATTACAGATACCCAATCAAAGTATACTAAATGTGGTGGACATTTTAATTTTACATGTTATTGCTTACACATGTCGCTAATATATTTTTTTTTCAATCAATATCGTACATAAACAGTCAATAGTTCTAATCCAAACCGTTGCTATACTTATGCTGATACATTTGCTTGATTAGAACGGTGGCCATTTTGAAATACAAATCTACTTTAATATCATTAAGTGACATAGTGATACATGCTCAAACGACAAATTTCATTTACTGCATGATTCTGTTGAAATTTTCCATTTTACCATTGAAATTGCTATATTCAATTGAAAATAACACAAAATGTAATCTTATGGCGGCCATTTTTAACTTTAAAATGGCACACATATCTGTTATTGAACGGAAATGTTCCTACTTCATTTCTTATATATATCTGTCTAACTTGTGGATGGGTCTGTAATGACGGCCATTTTGACATTCAAGATGGCCGCCACACGTCTGACCGAAAAATAATGGTACCAATTTCATATTAATTTTGCACTATATCATATACTCTGTCATAAAAAATACATTTCCGAAGACAATAGCGAAAGTTTCAGCAGGTTCACTTTTTGACACCGACTATACGGCTGTTTATGTTGTATTTTAAATGTACATTGACGACAAAGCCTCTAAGAAACCTGTAGTGCGGGCAACGGTCAGGAGGTAGGGAGGGTAGACTTTTAAATAATTACTAGACAGCTGCATGTATGTGCCAATATGGTGGACTATGTTCACTATTTGGTACTTATTTATTTCCGACAGTGACAAGTTTAGGCATCAAGTGTTAAAAGCCAACTTTAATGTTCGAAAATTAACTCTTTTTTTTTTAAACGAACAAATGTCTAGTATCGGGTCGGTGGCATATTCATAGGTAGGGTCGGTTTTTTAGGCCTAAGCATAGATTAAACATTCGACTCGCATGTTCGAAAACATGTACTCCCAGACCATATACACATTTGATCATTGTTTGCAGTACAGGCACTTTGTGGTAGGCACTTTGTGGTATGAACGACAGATGCCTCTTTAAATCATACCCGATATTACAGCCATATTATATATCTACAACGTTGGACGTTCGCCATCTTTTCAATCAACGGAAGAGGATTAATTACCTTGGGCCCTGCTCTCCAATTCAGTAATTGTAACGCGTGCGAAGACCAGCAGGGTCTCGGCCTTCTCTCGCGTTACAATTACTGAATTAGTGAGCCGGGTCCAATGTACACTCGTATCATTTCCGTTGGTTGAAAAGATACGAGTGTCCTACCTTGTAGATATTTAAAGGTGCATGCCCACTCAGTAGGCACAAAATGTTCTTTACATCAGAGACATGCATCTGAGACATTTTCTGGAAAAATAAACATTCATTCACTATTACCCCACGTATTGATTGGCATTATTATACAGTTTATATCAGACTTACATTTCCATGTTTCCTTAAAATGCTAACGGACATTATTATTTATACTCTGTATTTATTTTTAGCTGCGAGCCTCTCGCAGCTTATGTAACCGGTTCTCAAAATACAGCCTGAGTCAGATATCACGGCGCTATTTTTTTGTGGCGCTTATGTATACATCTTGTATCTAGGTCATTGTTAACGACTCGTTTTATGCTATTTTACATTTCATATTTATTAGAATGCATTATCTTCGGTACATAATTAATTGAAGAAAAACCAATGGAACCTCAGATTTAGCCGTTCATTTTCCACAAATAAAACGGTCTATTTTGGTGGTCGGCATTAATGATGTGTAAACCCGAATAACACCTGTCTGTTTTTTTGTGTAAACCCGAATCACACCTGTCTGGATTTTTTCATTCACAACTACGGCGTGTTCAAATTTGCATAAAACAACATTATATGAATCCGGATATGGAATTACCACCCTTATCGCATCGCCGTATTTCGCCCATATTGATTTCAGTACTTTGATTTGATGTGCAATGATCGTACTTTATAATCTGTCAAAAATATATTTTTTTTCATGTGATGCATTTACTAAGTATAAATAATTAAAAAATATCATGCCTCATTTGCACATGAAGATACCACCGCGTGTCACTATCAGTAAAATAATTATTTCTAAATGAAATATCTGTATAGCGGGCACTCGTAATTTTTAGAACTGGTGGAATAGTGAAACAATTGCACACTTAGTTAATTCCTATAAAGAACATTTTGTGCTTACTGAGTGAGCATGTACCTTTAATATCAGAGTAAAAAATGTGTATGATGTAAAAAGCGTTTTGTCGTCCATACCACAAAGTGACTGTGGTTTGCAGCGTACTCTCGGGTTGCATTTGCTGATTATGTCTCCAATGCTACGGTGGCACAAAGGGGACATGGAAATATTGTTTTACTTTCGCGTGCGCTGGCAATAGGTTTTGCGTGCGTACGCGATAGGGTTTTGCGTGCGCAGGTTTTACATGCGCACGCGATAGGTTTTGCGTGCGCACGCGATAGCTTTTGCGTGCGCACACGATAACAAAACCTATCGCGTGCGCACGCAAAAGCTACGCGTGCGCACGCAAAAGCTATCGCATGCGCACGCAAAACCTATTGCTTGCGCACGCGAAAGTAAACAATATTTCCATGTCCCCTCTGTGCCACCGTACAATGCCGCTTGGATCATCACAAATGGACACCCGATAAGCATCCATGAGGTGTATCTTGTCAGTTTAAAAAAATAGTCCCACGATAACGTGGGTAAGTTCAGGTCCTGTATCATGCCTGGGTCATACATTGGTTGAAAAAAACTGCCCAGTGACAAATAAGTAGTGAGTGGATTATCTATCGTACATGCAGACGAACGTGATCTAGCTGTGTTCACATCCTCGTGTTTAGCACATCCTCATGTCCATATGCTGCACAGAACTCGAAAATGTATCACGTGACTTTATAGAATATGGCATTTTGTTTCAAATGTACAGTAGTAGCATCATACATGTGACTTGAATATCTGTTTTAAGTATATCTGACCCTGTTCTTCTTAGAGTATATTATTCAAGAGCAGTTTCTCCACCTTTTTAGTTTGTACATGCTATCGGACAAGTTCAACTTGGAGCGTTTGATACAATTAATATGGAAGCAAATCTAATAAAAGTTGGTGCAATACGTCCAAGATATAAATATTATTTCAGCAGACTGCACGAAAGGCTATATATCTGAGCTTTTCTACCTTCACTCACAAAATGTACAATGCATCTGCCACATGTAAAAGCCGTATTTATTCGCATAGCAGGCAAGTAGACAATAGTGACAATACACTCAGATAACTGCCCAACAGTCACTGGATTTGATACAGTATGTATGGGGTAAATATAGGTATATACATATACAGCACTGTGTATTGTTCTTACTGTTTCACATTCTTTGCTGAATTCTCAAACATGTTAACAAAGGGTCAAAAACCCTTCAGATATCAGCCTTGGTATATAAATTTGATGAAAACAATGTATAGCAGGCTGTAGTCTGATGTCTCGCCATTATGTTGCACCAAATTGTATTCATATGTGTTTGCCATATTATTAGTGGTATGTGCCAAACATAAGAGGTAAAACTAGTCAGATGGCTTGTACACACTAAGATGGCCGACATGGTAAATCCATGCACTGTGTAGGATATATTAAGAAGAGAATGTTCACATGTATGTGATGCATATATCCCATCACATTTATGAAGAAATTATGCATGAATCATTGGAGGTTAGAACACATCAAATAGTTTTACTATATAATTTAACCGAATGCCATCCAATAAGGCCAGTCTCTCCTACTTTCACTATTCGTATGGGTGTGGATGCATGGATGGATGGATGGATGTGTGAATGGATGTGTTGATGAGTGGATGTGTGGATGGATGGGCGGATGTTTGGATGGATGGATGGGTGGATGTGTGGATGGATGGAGGGATGGATGGGGATGGATGAATGTGTGGATGGGTGGATGGGGGGACGGATGTGTGGGTGGTATGGGGATGGATGGATGTGTGTATGGATGGATGTGTGAATGGATGGATGGATGGATGGATGGGGGGATGGATGTGTGGGTGGATTGGGATGGATGGATGTGTGGATGGATGGACGGGGGATGGATGTGTGGGTGGATGGGGATGGATGGATGGATGGATGTGTGGATGGGGATGGGGGATGTGTGGATGGATGGATGGATGGATGTGTGGATGGATGGATGGATGGGGATGGATGAATGTGTGGATGGATGGATGGGGGGATGGATGTGTGGGTGGATGGGGATGGATGGATATGTGTATGGATGGATGTGTGAAAATGGATGGATGGATGTGTGGATGGATGGATGTGTGGATGGATGGATGGGGGGATGGATGTGTGGGTGGATGTGGATGGATGGATGTGTGTATGGGTGGATGTGTGGATGGATGGATGGATGGATGGATGGATTTATGTGTGGATGGATGTGTGTGGATGGATGTGTGAAAATGGATGGTGTGGATGGATGGATGTGTGGATGGATGGATGGATGGATGGGGGGATGGATGTGTGGGTGGATGGGGATGGATGGATGTGTGTATGGATGGGTGTGTGAATGGATGGATGGATGGATGGATGGATATATGTGGATGGATGGATGTGTGGATCGATGTATGGATGGATGGATGGATATGTGGATGATGGATGTGTGGATGGATAGGCGGGATGTGTGGATGGATGGATGGATGTGTGGATGGGTGGATTGGTGGATGTGTGGATGTGTTGATATGTATGGATGGATGGATGGGTGATGGATGGATGTATGGATGGATGGATGAATGTGTGAATGAATGTATGGGTGGATAGATGGATGGATGGATGGATGGATGGATGGATGTGTCGGTGGATGGGGATGGTGGATAGATGGATGTGTGGGTGTGTGGATGGAGGGATGTGTGCACGTGTGGATGGATGGGGATGGATGGATGCGTGGATGGATGGACGTGTGGATGTGTGGATAGATGGGGATGGATGGATGGATATATGGATGTGTGGATGGATGGGGATGGATGTGTGGATGAATGGATGTGTGGATGTGTGGGGATGGGTGGATGTGTTGATGTGTGGATGGATAGATGGATGCGTGGATGGAAGGATGGGGATGGATCGATAAATGGATATGTGGATGGATGGATGAATGGATGGTGTGGATGGATGGGGATGGATGGATATATGGATGTGTGGATTGATTGGATGGATGGATGGGTGGATGGAAGGATGGGGATGGATCGATTAGATGGATATGTGGATGGATGGATGAATGGATGGATGTGTGGATGGATGGGGATGGATGGATATATGGATGTGTGGATTGATGGGATGGGATGGATGGGATGGGTGGATGTGTGGCTGGATGGATGGATGTGTGGATGGATGGATGGACATGTGTGTAGATGAATGAGTTGGTCGCTGGGACAGTGGTTGTCTTGTTTTTTTTATGTATTGATGGATGGATGTTTTTTTTATGTATTGATGGATGGATGTTTTTTTATGTATTGATGGATGGATACTATCTATGAATGGGTGGATTGGAGTGGGGGTCGCCCAATGTCAAGACAATAAAAGACGTTTTGTTCTTAAAACTGTTGTTTATGTTTTTGCATTGATTATATTGTCCTACATCATAAGAACATACATGCATTCCTATCATGTATGACCCAGTATTGTCGTGAAACTTCGGGAAATTTGACATTATGTTGGTGTATTTGTACCGAAGCCGGCCGGATACTTCTCCTGTGACGTAAATTACCTCGGCCACCGGTTGAAAAACTTTGGAAATTTTGTTTTGTTTTTCTTTCCAATTCTAGACTATTTTGAATGTATTGCATTGGATTAGGTGGGCAAAATGCCAAGCTGGAGACCTGGGTGTCTTCGGGGATCTGTCTATGAGTCAGGTACTTGAAGAGTGACAATTTGTGAATTTTGTTGTTTTCATGAAAATTAACCAATGTTCGTGCCCATCTTAATTCTGCGACGAGATTTTGCGGACCAATTTTATGCCCACCCAGGACGACAGTCAGGAAGGGACTTATAGGCCCATATCTGTGAATAATATATGTTCGGCGGACTATTGAGACCTCGCCCACAAAAAAATTCTACCTAGACCCTCAAAATGGTGTTTCCTGCGTTCTTGACGACGGTATCGAGTCAAATCGTCCACAAGTCAAATCGTCCACTATTTGGTCGATTCGTCTGCCATTTTGGTCAATTCGTCCGCTACCTCAAAAAAACAATAGTCACATCGTCCTCTTTTTGGTCAAATTGTCCACTATTTGGATATATATAGAATATGGGGCTCCTGCAATATAATCTCAGTTTTAGCTTTCTCAGTCTCTGTGGTTAGAAGTTTAAATATATAAAAATACAAAACTACTATATAGTTTGGTATTTTTGTACTTTTGTATGAAAATCTTACAATATAATC
>CM055266.1:37522736-37614339 GCA_029237695.1 Conchocele bisecta | reverse complement strand
ATTATTTATGTGATTGCTTAAAATGTAATCCGTTTGAGAAATATAAATGCTGTAATTAATAGTGTAATTGGACCTGTCGATATGTTTGCTTGTACATGTCAACCCATTACATGACGAGGCTAATCACTGTTTCAATCGAAAAACAATAAGTCTTTTAATTTTGCCCGGAAGCATATGTTGCCACCAATCATTTGAACCGAGACGGTTCAAATGAGTGGTCACAACATCATACTTTCAGTGAGAGAGAGAAACAGAGAGAGAAATGGAATGTCGATAAACATGTGAATGAAGGAATTTGTGTTATTTCTTGTAAAACCGTAAATTGGTGTAGAAATTATTTCTATAGTTGAAAGTGACGTGGAACTTTGTGGACATCATTAGAGCCCTGCCGAGAATCACCGATGCCCTATAGGTTTTGCCCTGTCTGTCCGTCCATCCGTCTGTCCGTCAGTTTCTTGTTTTGGAAGTTTTTGTAAGAGTTTCTCAAATCACCTATAGGGTCCCCAAGTGCGTCAGCGGACCACATTTTCTACTGTCTGTCCACGTTTTGCTGCTGATGAACTTTTGGCCATTAAATCCCTAAAATATTTAAATGTAAGTACTTTTTCATCAATACCGCAACAGAAAGGACACTATCCCCAAAACAATTATTGGATGAAATTCCACCAAATATTGATTTTAGTACAAAAACGATTTTTCCTATGGGAATTTAACATGGGGGCTAAAGATATATTTTAAAATAATTTTTGAATTTGTGGACCGATTTTCAAAATCACTTGTTTTCTTAGTTACATCATCGACTCAGGACTCCTGCAGCTGCTTCAGCTTCTTTTGCCCCATTATGACCTTAGCTGTTAATAGGCCGTTAAACACCAATAAACAAACAAACAAAGATTTTATGGAATTTCATTAAATAAAGGAATGTGGAGTTTTACTTTTTTGTTATTGATGAAAATGTACTCTACATTTCAATATTTTTTATATTTAATGTGTTTAATGGCCAAAAGTTTGTCGGCAGCAAAAATGTGGAACAGACTATAGTTGATGTTGTATTGTTCAACATTGCCTTGAGCTGTAGAACATATACCTGATTACACCCCCGCCCTGTCTGTCCGTTTGCGGTGGGTGGCAAGTGGGAGCACGCGCACCAGGCCAGGTTATTCTAATTTCAGGGCTGAATATATTTGTTCTCGATGTAAATATTCCGTTCTGATTTTGGGATTTTCCCCCCAATGCAGCAGGTTAAAATGTGATCGAACCCGTTTGCCCGGCCTTACATGACCTTAGCTGTTGATAGGCCGTTAAACACCAATAAACAAACAAACACAATGACGGTCGTGAGTGAATACTGTACACTTTTGTGGGTGGTTGGTCGGGCGAACGCGACGGCGTAAATTAAGGATAGGGGTTCTTATAGGAATCACGATTTGTTTGGTTGGCCCTCATGTACGTTGTTATCTTTGGCTCTTTTGTTACCTGGGAGTTGAACAGGGATTCCGCTGGGGAAAATAAAAAATTTGCCACTTCAGAAAATAAATTTGTAATTTTTTATCGCCAATTGCGAAAGTGGCGATCGCCAGTGGAATCCCTGGTTGAATTGGGTTATCACCCATTAAAAAAGTAGTAAGTTTATTACTGATCCTACTGCTTTTGGGAGGAAGCCAAGTGATTCTGGTGTGGCGAGGACCTGGCATCAGATCAGGATTATTCTGATTTCAGGGCTGAATATATAGATTTTTATTGTAAATATTCAGTTTTGATTTTGATATTCCTCCCATTTGTACAGGTAATACAGGATTTACTACTAAACCCATTGACCCGGCCTTAAATGACCTTATCTGTTGTTAGGCCGATAAACCCCAACAAACCATATTAACAAAAACCATTAGCCAGTTTAATTCTTAAAATGTGTGAAACAAAAATTGTCTGCTGTTGTTTTATATCTCGTCCGCTTTTTCTCTAAGAACATTGTGGGTGGCAGCATGCAATGAGTAATTTAACGGTCAGATTTATTCTTTCCGTCATCCCGAACAGAGACCAGGTTTGGCCCGCAGATACGTTATTGGCATTCTTGTATGTGAGGGTTAAATCCATGTATGAGTAATACGAGCAAGTAACATACAGGAAGCTGTTGATAGCTAGGCTGTTAAACACGCCATGTGATTGTGTACCTATGAACATGTGTGATATATCATGAGAAATATTTACAGCATTTTCCGTATTCCGCATTTGCTATGAAAATTTTGTCATCTTTCGACGTCATTTACAGAAAAATATATTTCATGAAAAATCGCACATGTTCTTAGATACAAAATCACATGGCGTGTCTCAATGAGGCTTATTTGATGCTAGTCTAGCAGCGCCAGATCGGTTGGTGAACCCTTCTAGATTGTTCGTTAATTGTTGGGCTGGTATATCAATAACTGAATGCAGACCATATCAGACTGCACAGGCATGTCTGATTTGCATTGTTCACACGGGCCATAAGCCCCACTTCTCCAGTTACAATGTGGTGGTAGGTTGGGAGCATGTGATGGGTAATTTAACGATCGGGATTCATCCTGACCTGAGACCAGTAGCCTATTTCACCAACATTGCAAAGTATACTTTGAGGGAGAAATTTTCAATTTTAGGATAAATTTAATAATTTTTATGATACTGAATTTATTACATTATCACAGCCATTTTGGCTGTGATAATGTAATAGATTCAGTATAATAATTCTGCATAGTTTTAATCGTCAAATATATGCAGTCGTTCGTTCTATATGAAATAATGCACTTCAGGAAAAATAAATGATTACTCTCTCAAAGTATACTTTGCAATGTTGGTGAAATCGGCTACTGGTTTGACCCTCATGCACGTCTTTGGCTTTCTTGTATGTGACAGTTGAAGCTTGTTAAACCCCTTGTAAGAGTAATTTGATTATTTCTAATCCTATTACTTTTAGGGGGAAGGGCCAAGTGACTTTAGTGTGGTACGGACCTGACACCATGTCGGGTTATTCTAGTTTCAGGGCTGAATATATTTATTTTTTTCGATGTAAATATTCCGTTCTGATTTTGGGATTTTGCCACCAATGCGGGATAGAACCTGTTGGCCCGGGCTTAAATGACATTAGCTGTTGATAGGCCATTAAACACCAATAAATCAAATCAATCCAATTACAATCATATTTAACACTTATAAATTGTGTTCAGTGAAATCCATTGACAATTAAGACAACAACATTGTAATATAAATACCATAATAACTGTAAATATTCGGACACAATTTATTCTGGGAAACACTCATTAATCTATGGTTTCTCATAGCAAGGAATGTCCACATATTTTGAGTAGAATAGTTTACTTGTTTATCACAGTAACAATGTTTTTGGACACAATTTTTGTCCAAATATTTAGTCTTATTATGGTAGTTTATAAAATACTTTACTAGAATCGCGGACAGCATGTGACTACAACCTTTTCTCTACCGAAAGCTCTGACAGGTCACTGTAGAACATACATGGGTGGTTGGTCGGGCGAACGTGGCGGCGTAAATTAATGGTAGGGATTCCTGCTTATAATATAGGAAGCACGAATTGCCTGGTTTGACCCTCAGGTACGTTTTTAGCTTGACTATTCGAAGAATAGTGAGAGCTTATGTAGTCACCTCGGCGTCGGCGTCACCGTCACGCCTTGGTTAAGGTTTTTAGTCAAGCTTGTATATGGAATACTCCTGGCTCTACACCCACCATACTTGGACAACTTCATCTCCTAGTGATGTACATCAACAACCCCTGACCTATATTTGACCTTGACCTACATTTCCTCTTGAATTACTTAGTTAATTCCCCTTGGTTAAGGTTTTTAGTCAACCTTGGTTAAGGTTTTTAGTCAAGCTTGTAGATGGAATACTATTGTGCATACAGACACCATACTTGGATAATATTTTCTCATAGGGATGTACATCAATAACCCCTGATCTATATTTGACCTTGACCTACATTTCCTCTTGAATTACTTACTTAATTCCCCTTGGTTAAGGTTTTTAGTCAACCTTGATTAAGGTTTTTAGTCAACCTCGTATATGGCATACTCCTGGCCCTACACCCACCATACTTGGACAACTTCATCTCCTAGTGATGTACATCGACAACCCCTGACATATATTTGACATTGACCTACATTTAACCTTGAATTACTTAGTTAATTCCCTTTGGTTAAGGTTTTTAGTCAACCTTGGTTAAGATTTTTATTCAAGCTTGTACATGGAATACTATTGTGCATACAGACACCATACTTGGACAACCTTTTCTCATAGGGATGTACATCAATAACCCCTGATCTATATTTGACCTTGACCTACATTTCCTCTTGAATTACTTACTTAATTCCCCTTGTTTAAGGTTTTTAGTCAAGCTTGTATATGGAATACTCCTGGCCCTACACCCACCATACTTGGGCAACTTCATCTCCTAGTGATGTACATCAACAACCCCTGACCTATATTGGACCTTGACCTACATTTAACTTATGTGTACATCGACAACCCTCGTAGTCGAGCTATGCTGTTCTCATACAGCTCTTGTTATATTTGGCTCTTTTGTTACCTGGGAGTTGAATTGGGTTATTGCCCATTATAAAAGTAGTAAGATTATTACTGATCCTACTGCTTTTGGGAGGGGGGCCAAGTGATTCTGGTGTGGACCTGGTATCAGATCAGGATTATTTTGATTTCAGTGCTGAATATATAGTTTGTTTTATTGTAAGTATTCAGTTCTGATTTTTGGATTTTCTCCCCATTTGTACATGTACTTGAACATGTACATGTACTTGTACAGGTAATTAGAACTAAACCCATTGAAGACCTTAGCTGTTGATGGGCCGTTAAACCCCAACAAACAAACAATGTACAATATACAGATCATTAAAGGAATGAACAACGTTGCCATGAAACGTACACCATCTTGATCGTATTATCAACACATGATACAATATTGGAGGTTATACTTCGAACTTGTAGTGAGAAATTCAATGAACGCGATTTTAAACAGCATATATTGTCATTAACCTTTCAACACTACAGCCTTTTATAGCGGTGTTTGCAAACTGTAGATCCAGATGAGACGGCTCGAGACGAGTCGTCTGTTCAGGATCTCTATTTTTTGAAAGTACCGTAATTTTAATATTTTTAGCTCGACTATTCGAAGAATAAGTAGAGCTTATGTTGTCACCCCGGCGTCGGTGTCGGCGTCACCGGCCTTGGTTAAGGTTTTTAGTCAAGCTTGTATATGGAATACTACTGGCCCTACACCCACCATACTTGGACAACTTCATCTCCTAGTGATGTACATCAATAACCCCTGATCTATATTTGACCTTCACCTACATTTCCTCTTGAATTACTTGGTTAATTCCCCTTGGTTAAGGTTTTTAGTCAACCTTGGTTAAGGTTTTTAGTCGAGTTTGTATATGCAATACTACTGGCCCTACACCCACCATACTTGGACAACTTCATCTCCTAGTGATGCACATCAATAACCCCTGATCTATATTTGACCTTTACCTATATTTCCGCTTGAATTACTTACTTAATTCCCCTTGGTTAAGGTTTTTAGTCAACCTTGGTTAAGGTTTTTTTTCAAGCTTGTACATTGAATACTATTGTGCATCCACACACCATACTTCGACAACCTTTTCTCATAGGTATGTACATCAATAACCCCTGATCTATATTTGACCTTGACCTACATTTCCTCATCAATTACTTACTTAATTCCTTTTGGTTAAGGTTTTTAGTCAACCTTCTATATGGAATACTACTGGCCCTACACCCACCATACTTGGACAACTTCATCTCCTAGTGATGTACATCAACAACCCCTGATCTATATTTGACCTTGACCTACATTTCCTCTTGAATTACTTAATTCCCCTTGGTTAACGTTTTTAATCAAGCTTGTACATGCTAATACTCCTGGCCCTACACCAACCATACTTGGACAACTTCATCTCCTAGTGATGTACATCAACAACCCCTGACCTATATTTGACCTTGACCTACATTTAACATTGAATTACTTAATTCCCCTTGGTTAAGGTTTTTACTCGACCTTGGTTAAGCTTTTTACTCAAGCTTGTACATGGAATACTATTGTGCATACATACACCATAATTGGACAACCTTTTCTCATAGTGATGTACATCAATAACCCCTGATCTATATTTGACCTTGACCTACATTTCCTCTTGAATTACTTACTTACTTAATTCTCTTTCGTTAAGGTTTTTACTCAAGCTTGTAGATGGAATACTCATGGCCCTACACCAACCATACTTGGACAACTTCATCTCCTAGTGATGTACATCAACAACCCCTGACCTATATTTGACCTTCACCTACATTTAACCTTAAATTACTTAATTAATTCCCCTTGGTTAAGGTTTTTACTCAACCTTGGTTAAGGTTATTAGTCAAGCTTGTAGATGGATACTATTGTGCATACATACCACCTTACTTGGATAACTTTTTCTCATAGGGATGTACATCAATAACCCCTGACCTTTATTTTACCTTCACCTACATTTAACCTTGAATTACTTGGTTAATGTTTATAGTCAAGCTTGTATATGGAATACTTCTGGGCCTACATCAACCATACTTGGACAACTTCATCTCCTAGTGATGTACATCAATAATCCCTGACCTATATTTGACCTTGACCTACTTTTATCCTTGGATTACTTAGTTATCTCCCCTTGGTTACGGTTTTTACTCAAGCTTGTATATGGAATACTCCTGGGCCTACAGCAACCATACTTGGAAAACCACGCACCTACATCCAAGGTCAAGTTCACTGTTGAAGGTCAAAGGTCAAACCTATTGAAATTCCCTTCCGCTCTATATCTTCTACACCGATGCATGGATTATCACACTATGCCCAGGGTCAAGGTTACAGACTTGATGCGTTTGAAACCTTAACGCTCGGCTAAATGGCTTATAATCAAAAATGCCTCGTTTTCTTTGGCTGCCAGTGGGGGTATTCGTGTGCCGACAGGCCACATTTCTAGTTTCCCTTGGTTAATGTTTTTAGTCGACCTTGGTTAAGGTTTTTATGCAGGCCGCAGCCACCTTCTTTGTCAAGCTATGTGTACATCGACAACCCTCGTAGTCGAGCTATGCTGTTCTCCTACAGCTCTTGTTTAGAACCCGTTGGCCTGGCCTTAAATGACCTTAGCTGTTGATAGGCCTTAAACACCCAATACATCTGTGGGTGGAAGATGGGCGAATGCGATGGGTAATTTAACGATCGGGGTTCATCCTTACCGGAATTCCGACTGGAGACCTGGTTTGACCCCCTCACATACGTCTTTGGCATTTTGTATGGGACAGTTGAAACTGGTTATACCGCTTATGTGAGTATTTCGATTATTCGTACTCGTATTTTAGTTGAATTGGCCAAGTGGCTGGTGTGGTATGGACCTGGTACCAGGTCAGCTTAGTCTAATTTTAGGGCTGAATATATTTTTCTCAATGTAAATATTCCGTTATGATTTTGGGATTCCTCGCCTCCCTCCCCCCCTTCCCCCCAATGCAGAAGGTTAAAACGGGCTCGAACCCGTTTGCCCGGCCTTACATGACCGTAGCTGTTGATAGGCCGTTAAACACCAATAAACAAACAAACAAAACCCCCCATGCAGCAGGTTAAAACGAGATCAAATCCGTTTGCCCGGCCTTACATGACCTTAGCTGTCGATAGGCCGTTAAACACCAATAAACAAACAAACACCAATAACTTAAATCAAATTAGGAAAAAACATACCTTTTTCATAAATGGACTGAAAATGCTATATTCAAAATCTGTTTTCTCTGTAAGAAGATTTTTCCAAAATTAACCTTTCAACCCTAAATTGGAATGGATTTTGATGTGTTAATTTTCCAACCAATCCAATCGTCACAAAATGATTTTCAGACTAGTCCATTTATGAAAAGGGAGTGTTTTTTATCTGAAAAATATGAAGATTACATGTACTTGCAAAAAGTGCAGATCCTGATGAGCCGGCTCATCTGGATCTACACTGTTTGCTAACATCGCTATTGAGGTCTGTCTGTATTGTTGAAAGGGTTAAAGGCGAAATAACTGTACTCCATGACGGTCTACATGAATTGAGCGACAATGATCGTGAGTAGCATGGTCACACTGCCAATGACGGCCGCGACCCCGTTACAACTACAGCTGGTAGCGATGTCAGTGCCGACTACATTCACCGTCATCGCCGTGGTGGTGGAGGAACGCGTAGCCGTACCTGCGCCACCGTCTGTCGCCGTGACAACCAGACTGTAGCAGGACACCTCTGTACCAGGGTGTGCACAGTCCTCAGTTGTCCGTTTGTGAATGAGAAGTCTCCCTTAATGTTGCCGTCTGCAATAGAACAGTGTATCACTCGCTGATGTGCGAGATTTTTATCGTATGAGACGAGCCGTGTGATAAGTGCATGTACCTAAGAAGATGTGCGATGTTTCATGAAAAATATTTACGATAGTGACGTTGAAAGTTGACGAAATGTTCAGAGCAAACGTGGAATTCATTCCGCATTAAATTTTGCTCTGAACATTTCAACAACTTTCGATGTCATTTTTTCAGAAAACGTCGGCGTCGTCCACAAACTTAACGTTGGGGTAAATGTCTTATAACTTCTGTTTCCTTTCATGGAACACCTTGTTATTTCATACATGTATTCCTCAGATGACCCTCTATCATGCTGTACCAAATACATGACCCACCACCCAACCCTTACCCCAAGGTCAAGGTCACAAACATGGCACATTCATAAACTTAACGTTGGGTAAATTTCTTATAACTTCTGTTTCCTTTCATGGAACGCCTTGATATTTCATACATGCATTCCTCAAATGACCCTCTATCATGCTGTAGCTAATCCACAACCCACCACCCAACCCTTACCCCAAGGTCAAGGTCACAAACTTAGCATGTTCATGAACTTAATGTTGGGGTAAATGTTGTGTAACTTCTGTTTATTTACAGGGAACGCCTTCATATTTCATACATGGATTCATCTGATGATACTCTATCGTGCTATAGCACATCCATGACCCACCGCACATCCCTTACCACAAGGTCAAGGTCACAAACTTAGCACATTCATAAACTTAACGTTGGGGTAAATGCCTTATAACATCTGTTTTCTTCATGGAACGCCTTGATATTTCATACATGCATTCCTCAGATGACCCTCTATCATGCTGTAGCAAATCCATGACTCGCCACCCAACCTTACCCCAAGGTCACAAACCTAGCACATTCATAAACTTAACGTTGGGGTAAATGTTGTGTAACTTCTGTTTATTTACAGGGCATACCTTCATATTTCATACATGCGTTCATCTGATGATACTCATCGTAATATAGCAAATCCATGACCCACCTCCCACCCCTTTCCCCAAGATCAATGTCACAAACTTAGCACATTCATAAAATTAACGCTGGGGTAAATGTCTTATATAACATCTGTTTACTTTCATGGAACGCCTTGATATTTCATACATACATTCATCTAATGATACTATATCGTGCTATAGCAAATCCATGACCCACCCCTTACCCCAAGGTCAATGTCACAAACTTAGCACATTCATAAACTTAACTTTGGGGTAAATGTCTTATAACATCTGCTTCTTTTCATGGAACGCCTTGATATTTCATACATGCATTCCTCAGATGACCCTCTATCATGTTGTAGCAAATCCACAACCCACCACCCAACCCTTACCCCAAGGTCACAAACTTGGCATGTTCATAAACTTAACGTTGGTGTAAATGTTGTGTAACTTATAACATCTGTTTCCTTTCATGGAACGCCATGATATTTTATACATGCATTCATCAGATGATACTCTATCGTGATATAGCAAATCCATGACCCATCGCCCACCCCTTACCCAGGGTCAAGGTCACACACTTAGCACATTCATAAACATAAAAGTACATGCCCACGCAGCAGGTTACACTGTACTACAACTTTTCATTTTCTGTCATGCCTTATATGAGCCATATGTCTACCCACTAACGAGTTATTTTTAATTACGGCGCGTGTTAATTGGTGTTAAATCACATTTTATATGCCGCGACCAGAAAGGGTATTTTCCGACTTCGTGCTATTTTTACCAATTCGCGTCACGTGACGCGGTCAATCATATCACATCTTTGACATGCGCAGTGAAGTATCGGAAGTTGAGAAGAAAAATCTCTATTCGAGTCCAACTCTAAATCTCCACGTAACTTTCCATTTGGTGATCTGGTCGCCAATATTAACCACTCTCTCTCTCTCTGTACTGCCTGTCCCTCAGACATTTCGCCTTTATTTTGGCCGACGCTGTTTCATACAATCCGTCCTGGACGTTTCGACATGTTGATATTCTTGTTTACATATTGGGAAGCCTACTGGCGCGCGTAGTATACTGCGCATGCGCACCGCAAGCCGTGATGTGAAAGGCGTCGTCCCCGCACATTATCAAAATAGACTGTTACCGCCGCGCGTCCCTAACAGTAAATTGATAATTAATAAATGATTATATTTGTATAGCGGGCACTCGTAATGTTTAGAACTGGTGGAATAGTGACATAATTATACACTTATTTAATTCCTCTACAGAACATTTTGTGCCTACTGCGTGGGCATGTACCTTTAACGTTGGGGTAAATGTTTTATAACATCTGTTTCCTTTCATGGAACGCCTTGATATTTCATACATGCATTCCTCAGATGACCCTCTGGCATGCTGTAGCAAATCCACAACCCACCACCCAACCCTTACCCAAAGGTCAAAGTCACAAACTTTCATGTTCATAAACTTAACATTGGGTAAAATGTTGTGTAACTACAGTAAATCCATGACCTCCCCCCCCCCCCCCACCCCACCCCCTTTCCCCAAGATCAACATCATATACTTAACGTTGGAGTAAATGTCTTTTTATAACTTCTGTTTATTTACATGGAACGCCTTGATATTTCATACATGCATTCAGCTGATGATACTCTATCGTGCTATAGCAAATCCATGACCCCTTACCCCTATGGGGTGCCGTTTTGGACTTTAATAACACTTCGTGATATCATCACTTCAAATACATGATATCACCTATTTGAATGGATGATGTCACCTATTTGAAGTGATGATATCACCTATTCGAATGGGTGATATCACCTATTTGACACTGAAATGGCGATATCATGCATTTGACTGGTGATATCATCCCTTCAAATGGATGATATCACCTATTCGAATGGATGATATCACCTATTTGAATGGGTGATATCACCTATTTGATTTCAAGTGATGATATTATCCATTCGAATAGGTGATATCCTCACTTCAAATACATGATATCACCTATTCTAATGGATGGTATCACTATTCGAATGGATGATATCACCTATTTGATTTGAAGTGATGTTATGCATTTGAAGTGATGATATCACCCATTCAAATACATGATATTATCCATTCAGCACAAACTGGTGATATCACCAATTCGAATGTGTGATATCATGTATTCAGGACGAATAGGTGATATCATCCTTTCGAATAGATGATATCACCCATTTGTTTAAATGATAAAAGTGAAAATGATTACTCCCTGTTTACAGTAGTCTCGCAGAAACAGGACTTCCAGTCAAATATTTAAGCACGCGACTTTACTGCGGGATTATTATTGTTTTGTTCATAATTTAATATCTTGTTAGAATAATTTCATAATAGAATTACAATATTAACACGTTTGCATGCTTACTATTTTTGTTAGCATATTTAGCAAGTGTTTTTAACATGATTATTTTCTCTCTTTTTTTCGCAGGGAGAAATCATTCATTTTGAAACATAATGTTTCTTCCGAAAGGATGATATCACCTATTCGAAAGGATGATATCACCTATTTGTTCTGAATACATGATATCACACATTCGAATTGGTGATATCACCAGTTTGTGATGAATGGATGATATCATGTATTCGAATGGGTGATATCACCTATTCAAATGCATGATATCATCACTTCAAATCAAATAGGTGATATCATCCAATGGAATAGGTGATATCATCCATTGGAATAGGTGATATCATGTATTTGAAGTGATGATATCACCTATTCGAATGGATGATATCATCACTTCAAATCAAACAGGTGATATCACCCATTCAAATAGGTGATATAATCCATTCGAATAGGTGATATCATGTATTTGAAGTGATGATATCATCAATTCGAATGCATATCATCACTTCAAATCAAATAGGTGATATCATCCATTCGAATAGGTGATATCATCCATTTGAATAGGTGATATCATCCATTTGAAGTGATGATATCACGAAGTGCTACTAAAGTCCAAAACGGCCCCATATACCCCAGGGTCAAGGTCACAAACTTAGCACATTCATAAACTTAATGTTGGGGTAAATATCTTATAACATCTGTTTCCTTTCATGGAACGCCTTGATATTTCATACATGCATTCCTCAGATGACCCTATATCATGCTGTAGCAAATTCATGACCCACCACCCAACCCTTACCCAAAGGCCAAGCTCACAAACTTAGCATGTTCATAAACTTAATGTTGGGGTAAATGTTGTGTAACTTCTGTTTCTTTACATGATATTTCATACATGCATTCATGTGATGATCCTCTATTGTGCTACAGCAAATACATGACCCCCCCTCCCACCCCACCTCTTTCCCCAAGGTGAAGGACACAAACTTAGCACATTCATACATGCATTTCTCATGTGAATAGCTATCATGCTGTAGAAAATCACCAACTTAGTGCGTTCATAAACTTAACGTTGGATTAAATTTTGTTTTACTTCTGTTTTCAGGGAGCACATTGATATTTCATACATGCATTCATCTTAATATGTTATATTATGCTATAGCAAACCCACGACACACTTTGCACCACTGACCCCAATGTCAAGGTCCACCGCACGCCCCTTAACCCAAGGTCAAGTTATATAATATTCATGTTTGTTTATAAATGCAACTGTGCAAAGTTTGAGTGAAGGCTGCCAACAGGCGAGCTTCGTTGTCTTCTGACAACTCTTGTTATCTTTGGCTCTATTGTTACATGGTAGTTGAATTGGGTTATTGCCCATCATACAAGTAGTAAGATTATTACTGATCCTACTGCTTTTGGGAGGGGGCCAAGTGATTCTGGTGTGGCGAGGACCTGGCATCAGATCAGGATTATTCTTCATTTCAGGGCTGAATATATAGTGTTTTTATTGTAAATATTCAGTTCTGATTTTGGGATTTTTGAACATTTGAGTAGCAAACCTGTCGAACATAAGCTGACAATAATAAGCCGAAATCGTGTACCTTCTTATCCAACAGTTTTAGATGGATAAGGCAATATTCTGTGTCGTATCTTTCAAATTGTGCCTAAATCTGCATAATGCTGTTCTTGTTTATATGTGTGTATAATTATGTACGTGTATCTGTACAGACATTTGTAAATATCATAGCTATTTTGTGGACCTCTACACAGAAGATTGAAAGGCATTCGTGTTCTTTGCCTCAATGTGCAAACTGTAAAGGGGATATAGTGAGGCAAAAGTTGTCGTTCTGTCGTCACAATTTTATCCCATCTGGATAAAAAATTGGATAAAGGGATGCAAAAGTAGTCCATTCGTCTGTCTGTGTATGACCGTCTTCTTACTCTATGAGGTGGGTGGGAACATGCGATGGGTAATTTAACGATTGGGATTCATCCTTAATGGAATTCCGACCAGAGACCTGGTTTGGTCCTCATGTACGTCTTTGCTTTCTTGTATGTGAGAGTTGGATCTGGTTATACCCCTTATATATGAGTAATGCGATTATTCGTAATACTATTTTAGGGGAAGTGGCTTTGGTGTGGTATGGACCTGGCACCAGGTCGGGTTATTCTAATTTCAGGGTCAGGCTATGCCCCATATATAAAAGTAAGATTAGTGCTAATCCTATTACTTTTAGGGATGGGATAAATGATGCTGGTGTGGCGAGGGCCTGGCACCAGATCAGGTTGTTCTAATTTCAGGACTGAATATATATTTTGATTGTAAATATTGAGTTCTGAAGTTGGGATTTACCCCACTCGGACAGGTGGATACGGGACATGACCCCGTTGACCCGTCTGCGTGTAGACTCCCTGAGGCTTGTACCTCTATGTCAGAAAAGCGGACGTTAAACCCTATTCACTCACTATTCACTCACTCTAATTTCAGGGCTGAATATATATTTATTTTGATTTATATTTATTCTGCTTTTGGGATTTTCGTTCGGCCTCGGTGAATATGACTTTTATCAGGTCTGTAAATCTCGTGTACACCTTAAGAGTCGATACTTGTATACTGTATAATAAGTGTATACACCAAGCCGATGTCCTGTGCTCTGAAGCCTATTTCACCAACATTGCAAAGTATACTTTTCTAGTAAAGTATACTTTGAGGGAGAAATTTTCAATTTTAGGATAAATTTATTAATTTTTATTATACTGAATTTATTACATTATCACAGCCATTTTGGCTGTGATAATGTAATAGATTCAGTATAATAATTCTGCATACTTTTATGCAGTCGTTAGTTCTATGTGACATAATGCATTTCGGGGAAAATAAATGATTACTCCCTCAAAGTATACTTTGCTAGAAAAGGATACTTTACAATGTTGGTGAAATCGGCTACAGATGTCTGTTCATGATTACGAAGCACACACACTTTGAGTATAAATGTTTACTTACTTGTAATTGAGTAGTAGATTGTATCGCCTGCATTCTCATCACTGACGCTGTACGTGTATACTGAAGAGCCTGGCAAATATTTACAACATGTGTATACATACAGCGAAGATTGTTGAAGGTTCCCAAACGAAAATGAATGGAAAATGCATTGAAAATTATCGTTTTGCACAACGATATGCATAGAAACGATTATCATTTGTATTGTTCGTACGTGAAAACGATATTTTTGTTTAAATACCTGGCTTTCAACTATTTAAACGCCTGCCGTTTCTTTCAACGGATCGTTTTCTAATTATTAAAACAGAAATGATGTGTAAACGACAGGTAATCGTTTATGGAATCTGGCTTGTATATTGATGGTGGACATACACTTCACAGATCGGTTCAAGACTTCCAATATACGGAAACATATATTTTTTAGATATGACATTTTTCGGCAAAATAAACATTCATTTACCATTAACATTCATTTACCATTATCATATGTGTGTATTGGTGTTATTATGCTTTTTATATCAAACGTGAATTTGCACTCTTGATATCATGGACAATAACCGTGTTTCCTTAAAGGATGACGGAAACAAATATTTATTTATTTTTTGATGTGCAATGATCGTACTTATAATATGTCGATAAATAGAGGATATTCATACTTTTGCAACGAATATAGATAGTGGAAGTAGTCGTATTCTCACCGGAAGTTGTTTATTTCATCGATGAGAACATGTGACTTTTATTTACATCGTATAACTATGTATAGCATTGGTAGGTATATAATACAACTATTTATTCAGTTATACAATTATAGACTTATTTAATTCCTATATAGAACATTTTGTTATGCCACATGTCGATCCTATTGGAAATTTTACAGTTTGACAGCACTTTAGAATTATTTTCATTGGAAATGATTATAAAGTGTTGTCAAACCATCAGAAAAATAGAAAATGAACATCAGACGACATTGTTTATTTCAGCATTGTCAGCGTTGTTAACCCTGTCAACCCTTGATATGATATCCCAGAATGGCGTTTTCATTCTTTAGTTTTGGACTATTAACGACAAAATGTGG
The DNA here is from genome assembly GCA_029237695.1 of Conchocele bisecta. Classification (NCBI taxonomy): domain Eukaryota; kingdom Metazoa; phylum Mollusca; class Bivalvia; order Lucinida; family Thyasiridae; genus Conchocele; species Conchocele bisecta. The sequence continues at coordinate 37,598,484 of CM055266.1, read as the reverse complement.
ATTATTTAGAGGTGAATAATAGTGACACATTCTGCAGATTCTGATGAGACGGCTGGATCTACAGTGTTTGTACATCTTGGCTTTCGGGCCTGTTGACAGTGTTGGGTTGACAGGGTGACATAATCATTATAATGTGAGATGTTAGTGCATCCGAAACAATGGGCTTCAGGCCCGTACTGAGTACGCAGGAATTAATTTAGGGGAGTGCGTTATCGACGGCGTGAAGGGCTAAACATTGTTGTTTTGCACATTCACGGACAGACCTCGGCAGATTAACCATTTCACCCCTAAATAACTGGAATAGATTTTGATATGTTAATTTTGCAACCCATTCCAATCATCACAAAATGATTTTCAGACCAGTCCATTTATGAACGTGAGGTGTTTTTGTTCTCAAAATTATGAAATTTTTTTGCAAAAAGTGCAGATCCTGATCACAGGCGATTCTAGCGTGTCTTGGATGGTCAATTATTGTTTGTATATACATAAAACACCTTTCTAAACAATGTACAAAACAATTGAAATGTGCCCGGGTGTAAATATAATAGTACTTAGAAAGGTACACAACTCCCATTCGCCACCATTGTAACGAAAGGCCACACAATGTAAACAATTGGAACTCGCCCATACAACGCATTACAGCGTGTCGAAACCGCTGCTTGTGGTGGGTTTTCGGCATAGATTTTACAGTTGCTAATACATTAACATAAATCTCAAAGATTTCGAGTGTAAACGGTACTAAAAACGCGTCTCACTAACCTAAATTCGCTTTTTAAAATCATACACGTTCACTTCCGCATTCTCAATGACTATGCACTAGCCGCCATCTTTAAAAATGTTTCAATCACGTGCACGCAGTGGTTTGGTTGGTTACTGGAGACTGACGTCATTTCCATTAGCCAACCAAATCAGTGCGTGTCACGTGATTCGATATTTTCAAAGATGGCGGCTAACATTCATTTTTAATCAGGAAACGAAGGTGTATGATTTTAAAAAGCGGATTTAGGTTAGTAAGATGCATTTTTAGTACAGTTTTCACCCGAAATCTTTGAGATTTATGTTAATGTATTGGTAACTGTAAACTTTATGTCGAAAATTCACCCCAAACAGCAGTTACGACACGCTGAATGCGTTTTATAGGCGAGTTCCAATTGTCTACATTGTGTGAGTTTTCGTTACAATGGTGGCGAATGGGAGTTTTGTACCTTTCTAAGTATTATTATATTTACACCCGGGCACTTTTCAATTGTTTTGTACATTGTTTAGAAAGGTGTTTTATGTATATACAAACAATAATTGACCATCCAAGACACGCTAGAATCGCCTGTGATCCTGATGAGACGGCTCGTCACGAGCCGGCTCATCTGGATCTACACTTTTTGCCAATACCACTATACAAGCCTGTGGTGTTGATCGGGCTAAGGGAGGTGCGTACGCAGCCGTCGCACCCCCTCTGCGTACGGGCCTGGGATTACCTGTTACCGAGCCAGTGGCTATGTTACAGGTGCATGCCTTCGTCTGTGTGAGTGCCCCGTGCAGGCATCGGGGCGGGATCAACTGATCCTGAGAATAGTGCTGCAATAGCCATTGCTTGTTGTAAAAGGCGACTAAACTGGCTTAACGATTGGGTTTATACTTTCCGGAACCCACTATACCGGATTTGGCCCTCATGTACATTTTTGGCTTTCTTGTATGTGAGAGTTGAGTCGGACTATGCCCCATATATAAAAGTAAGATTAACGCTAATCCTATTACTTTTATGGGATGGGATAAATGATGCTGGTGTGGCGAGGGCCTGGTACCAGATCAGGTTGTTCTAATTTCAGGACTGAATATATTTTGATTGTAAATATTGAGTTCTGAAGTTGGGTTTTACCCCCCTCGGACAGGTGGATACGGGACACGACCCCGTTGACCCGTCTGCGTGTAGACTCCATGAGGCTTGTACCTCTATGCCAGAAAAGCGGACGTTAAACCCTATTCGCTCACTCACTCACTCGTCTGTGTGAACACGGGCACGGCATTGATGTTGACCCTCAAGATCAAAGTTCCCGTAGAGTTATCAGTATCCGTCCCTCTGAAGCAAGAAGTGTGCATATATGTATCTTGTCTTGAACAAGTACGACGGGCGGTTGGGTGGGAGCATGTGAAAGGTAATTTAACGATGGTGTTCATTCTTTCTGGAATCCTGTTAACTCTGGTTTGGCCCTCGTGTACATTTGTGGCGTTCTTGTTAATCGAGAGTTGAATCGGGTTATGCCCATTTCAAATATAAAAGTATTAGAATTAGTGCTAAACCTATTACTTAAAGGAATTGGGTTAAATGACTCCAGTGTGGTGAGGACTAGAGCAAGGTATTCCACGGATTTAGTTCGCTTACTGGGTCGCTCCCTTCTCGCTAAGCGAAGGAAGCTGTAGCGAAAAGCGGAATATTTATTTGACTAGGTGAGGACACGACACAAGGTCCGATTATTCTAATTTCAGGGCTGAATATATAGTATGGCACGCTTTATATTTATTCAGCTCCGCCTATCACAAAAAGTGAAGATGGAGAATGAATGCATAATGGTTGCTGTATACAACAAGCAATATGCTTTCATAAAGTAGCATTCATTATTGTTTCTTGGCATTTGGCCATATAACATCATTGTTTTTTCTTCTGATTAATGATCACACTGGGTTCTTTGAAATGTTGGTGCATTTAAGTTATATAGTTTATCATTTTGATTTAAATCTTAAACGGAATGAAATGGTGTACTGTTTACACAAAGGCGCCAATGAATGGCTGTCCGATTGGACCGTAACGGGAGTTTTTATGCAGGTGTAAATGTGCCAAAACTGCGTTCTTATGCAGGCCATAAGGTTTTGGTGGCCATTTTGACGGATTATGTCGGCCATCTTGGATTTCAGAATTACATTAAAATGCACCATAAACATATCTATTTCTATAATTAAGTACAACTAGAAAGCCGTAACTATCAGTACTATATATAATCACATGTCATTTGGCATTTTAGCAGAGCTCCAGATAAGCTTTGGGTCTAAAGAGTGTTGTACCCCCTGATTTCAAATTAAATGCGTATTTTGATTTTCTTCATTATAACATAGGGAACAAATGATCAAAAACAAATTTAGCCATTCACTTATTTTAATGTAGTATCACTTATTCGCTTTTTTATACTGTAATACAGTTGAACATTTACTTAGTTGAGCCGCAAAAAGCAAATAGTGTTTGCTTTTTGCAGCTCAACTAAGTAAATTTTCAACTTTATTACAGTATTTTCACCACTCAATTTGAAAATCAATGCCTATGTTCACATTGCTGTGAGTATTTTGTACACCCACTTTTGTTAATCAATGCATATTCTGCTAAAATAAGAGCGTAAAATACGCCAATACGCACCTTATCTGGAGCGCTGATTTTAGTACAATCGAAAATGTAATTTTCCGACATATTGGAAAGTAGCATGCCACTAAACGAGATAATATAGTATGCATACACTGCACTACTGGAATTTTAATAACAAAAATACAGAAAATCAGTGGCGCCAATGGCAAGTACATGGAAAATATAACTAAATTCATGATTGCCGCCAAGTATCTAAGACGGAGGCGAAAAATGGTACCAAAAAGTTAGACAGAAAAAAAGAGTTTTTAGCAAAATAATTGACCGGGAATAGTAATTCTGAACAGTAAAACAAGAGTTGTCAGAAGACAACCAAGCGCGCCTGGTGGTGTTTAACGAATATCAGGAAACTGTGTGAAAGGGAACAGCAATTAAAAGAACCCCCAACGTTAAGTTTGTGAAAACAATAAGATGGTGATCTAGACCTTAGGGTTAGCGGGGGTCTGAGTGTCCGGATTTGGCAGGGCATGCTAGAGAACCATTAGAAGAAGGGGTGTGTAAACTATCAAGAAGAGCGGTGAAAGGAAACAGAAATTACAACACATTTCTCCCAAGATTGTGACCTTGACCTAGTCGTCAGTGGAGGTCGGAGGATCGTGGATTTGAAATGGCATGATAGAGAACCATTGGAGGAAGACATGTATGGAATATCAAGAAGTGGGGTGAAAGGATACAGAAATTATAAACACATTTTCCCTCATGTTAAGTTTATGAAGGAACTAAGACTGTGACATTGACCTTGGTGTAGGCGGGGGACTGAGGATCGTGGAGTTCTCACAATATGATAGAATCATTAGAGAAAGGCATGTGTGAAATATCAAAACGTTTCGTGAATGGAAACTATCACAAATTTTCCCCAACGTTAACTTTATGAAAGCACTAAGACTGTGACCTTAACCTTCGGATTAGCGGGGGTCTGAGTGTCGTGGATTTGTCACAGTATGATAGTTACTCATTAGAGAAAGGCATCTGTGAAATATCAAAACGTTCGGTGTGTGTGTGTGTGTGTGGGGGGGGCATCTGTGAAATATCAAAACGTTCGGTGTGTGTGTGTGTGTGTGTGTGGGGGGGGGGGGGGCATCTCTGTGAAATATCAAAAACGTTCGGTTGTGTGTGTGTGCGTGCGTGCGTGCGTGCGCGCGCGCGCGTGCGTGCGTGCGTGCGTGCGTGCGTGGTCTTTATTTCCTCCATTTAATGGAGATTCACATGAGAACGTATCTACATTGTACATGATAAACCAAGAGAAATATATACAAAAGATTGCCATTTGAAAATAGCATATTACATTATGTATGCGATGCGTCCCAAGGAAGCTGACCCAAAGGATTCTATGAACAGAGCTGCTCCCGGGCTGACTAGCGCGCGCTAGCCTGATCTGGAACTCCACTGGTCAACATCGATTAGCCCAACTTTATCAAAATGCATCACATATCAGATACATGTAAGTAAGGGTAGGGAAAACATGGAAAACTGAATTCTCTTCAAAAATTGACTGGAGACAATAAGAACAGAATAACATTAAGTTAGCTAATACATTTGCTGAATGTTCGCCCTGTGCTATTTATATAAAGTAGTCGCGAAGTTGGCACAAAACGAAATGAAGAGGTGATATCGTATTTCATTGTCTATGCCACCGTCATACCTCCTAATTTTCGTTTTACCTCTTCGGAATCACCACCAAACAACACAACAATTAAATTATCAATATCACGGTCTTTAAGGTAATCATGTAAGTCATATCCAAACTTTTGGCGAATATCACGCCAAAATTGCCAGATTACAGCACGGACAGTTATATCGTCACAATCAGAGATAAGATGTTTTAGTTCATTTTCACAAGCTGACCAACATCTCGGACATATGATCTCATCGTACAAAGTACTTCTGGTAAGTGTGCATAGTCTGGCCAAGTGGTACGAAACAGCGAGCAGTCCAGGCATTCGTAGAGCAGCTTTCCAGATGTTAGATGGAGAGAGTTCAGCTTGCACTACCCGAAAAAGTGTCAAAGTCTGGAGAAGCTGTCATTCGATCACGCCACGACTGACATTCCGTTTGATAAATGGCCCTTTTACAGATTGACTTCCAAACATATTTTGACGGAAATACACTATGTTGCACAAATGTGTCCATGAGGTCCATTAGTCCGTATTTGTGTAGAATCCGCGTGACGTCAGGAATAAAGCCTCTATTAACCACACTGCAGTGCAGGCGATACTGGTAGAGACGATGCACAAACATATACCGGACAGTGGACCATGCATTCTGAGCTGCATAAACTAAACAAGAAATTTAGTTTCTGCAGGTCGATGTATGCTTCAAGGGTTGGTGGTCTCTCCCAGCATGCCAAGCACTGCGTCAGTTCTCGTGCGTTTTCTGAAACCTTGCATATACTTTAAACAAAAGTGATGTGTGGTCTCAAGTTTTCGTAGACTATTGGCGCTCATACCGTTTCCATAGTTCACATCCGAATAATGCTCGTGGTTAAAATATAGACTTGTAAAGTTTCAATGCTGTCAGCGGGTTCAAGCCATTCGAATGGACACCGACGTTGGACAAACCCAGAAATGTAGCGCGTACATTGTTCACGACTGTGTCAATATCACCTGGGGACATCAGTTGTTTTGTCTGCAGTAAACCAATATGTTTGTATGAAGGACGTCTTCAGTCACTGATGAACCGTATCTCCACTGTCTACTGTGTTTGTCAAATTTACGTTTCGACTCGTTAAAGACAACCACTTTACACTTGTTCGTGTTATATCCGAATCTCCACTTCAGGCTAAACTGCTTGCATATCTCAAGCATGTGGTCAATGCCGTGTTTAGTAGTTGCCAATAGCACAATATCATCTGCCTGCGTGTGTGCAGAGAAGTATTGGTCACCAATTTTCAAACCACATCCGCTTTCATCAAGTAACTCGAGCAGGTCATTCAAAAAGACGTTGTAGAAAAAAGGTGACGTGATTCCATCTTGCCTCGTACCCTGTTCTATTCGTACCAAGTCTGATATGTGGCCATCGTAGAAGACACAACTTGACATGCCATTGTAGATATGTGATATTATTCTAAGGTCTTTACCTGTAATTCCAAACTGAGACAATTTGTATAATAAACCTTTATTTTTAATCCAAACACGATCAAATGCTTTTTTCTGCGTCCATGAAACACGCATAAAGATCATTACCACGTTCATTGCAGTACTGGGCACTCTCCTGGAGAATGAATGACACCATTTTAGAGTTTTTAGACCGTCGAAAACCATGTTGTAGTGGATGTATTTTGTCAACAATACCAGAGTCATTGAAGCGCAACTGAATAACTTTCTCAAACAGTTTTGCAATAACCGGCATAAGCGATATAGCACGGTAGTTATTTGGATCGGTTAAGGATTTCTTGTGTCCTTTATGCAGAGGAATTATAAGGCCCTGTTTAAATCCGATTGGAACACATTCTTGTTCAAGTATACTGTTAAATAATTTTAATATAGTGGCTTTAAGAATTGTGCCGCCATATTTTATGTGTTCATATACGATATTGTCTAAACAACCAGCTTTATGGAGGGGCAATGATGAATTCGCCCGCTGTAAATCTTCTTGCGTAATCGTATGGGCTAGGATACAGTTGTCGGAATGAACCTCCTCCACGTTTTTCTCGAGCAGGTCCGCTACTTTCGAATTAATCATAAGTTTGTGATCATCATCGAAATCTGGAATTTCCGTGAATTTGTAAATGTTAGCAAAATAGCAACTCCAACCAGCGGTGACCTTTACAGGGTCACTTTCAAAGGACGATTTAAATTTTAGCCCCTTAGTAGGAGGCCCATTTTTGCTCGAGCGTTTGGCATTGACAACCTTCCAAAATGAATTTTGATCCATATCTGCTAGTGAATCGATGTTTTCATTTTCGCTCATTAACCACTTTTACTAGAAAACTGTCTCATTTTTTGTCGAAATTTTCGCTTTAGCGTCTTTGTATTCATGATATGACGGTGAGTCGCAGTTCCGGGGCCGGCCGTTAGATATCCAGACAGCGCGCTTTTGTCTGTTAATTGTATGTAACTGTTTGAGCTCACTATTCCAATATGGTTTAAGGTATGGCTTGTATACCCGTTTAGGATGCACGATTCTGCTGACTGCTGCATACATTTAATGATAGAGTCATATGTCTCATTCACGTCATTGTAGTTCAAACTAACTCCACGAAGCTGATTGGACAATGTAAATCTGTAATCATTCGCGTTCACTCGAAGTAGTCCAACTATACGCAATTTTCGCAAAACTCTCCGCTACATCGACACTGTCTGATTGAACGCTGACTCGTAGTCGCATAAATACAGGAAAGTGCCGCGATATATTAAGAGGTGCATCATCGCCAATGCTACACTGCACCACATCAGCTATAAGGGATTCATGAACACAGATATGGTCAATGAAGCTAGGTTTGTCATTGGTGTATGGTATAAATGAATACCTTGGAACCCTTGCATATATCGAGCATAGTCACTGCACACATGTATCGATGTTTTAATGCACTACACAAGTACATTTGGCGCGTGCCACACTGTTTGTTCATATTGTTTACGGTGCATTCGGACTGTGACATTGAGCAGTTGAAGTCGCCCATTATAATTACTTGACCGTCAGATGAGAATTTAGAACATAGTTCGTGTATTTGATCGACATATTCCTTATACTGGCTTATAGGGTAGCGTGTAGTTGGTAAGTAGACTTGAATCACATACACAATTTGGTGGCTAGTATCAACTTCAGGACGATAATACGATCATTGATTTCGTGTATTTCGATATTACGATTATAGCGCTTGTGCCAGAGAAAGGCGACACCTCCTTTACCAATACGGCGTCTATTTAAGCAAGTTATGGCATTGGAAGTTACAACATAATTACAGTAGTCGGCATTGAAACTGTTCAAAACATTTACATTTTCCGGTAGTAGCCAATGCTCGGAAAGACCACATATGTCAATATTTTTATTTATAAGCTCGGTTTCCAGGTAAGGCAGTCCAGTCATCACACCGTTGCGTTCCATGTCATAAAATTAATTGTATGATGGCCCCCCATTCTGTTTCGTATTGTAGCGCCGCCCCTGCCCGCTTTCAGATCTAACAAACCAATTTCTGCATGCCGTACCCGGTGGCCAAAACTCAGGATCAGATACAATGTCAGAGTGTTCATCCCAAATTGCTATTTGGGCGCACAATGAAACATCCCAACGGCTATTAAACATTGTAGCACGTACGCATTTAACATCGTTTTGCTGTAGATGCTCTTTCAAGTCGAATTCCGTACAGTCAGGGTCTATTCCGCTGATAAAATATTTGGCTAACTTTTTTCGAGTAACACCTTTGAAACCTGAAGTATGTGACGTAATCTCATTTTCAGCCGGTACTATATCCTTTACCGTGTCAATGTGAGCTATAGGCGGGTTCACCGAAGCGAGAATATTACCAGCGCACACAACTGGAATGTGTTGATAGTTCTTCGCATCATGGTCCACGCGACTGATATCGGTCGTGTTAGAACTGTTGAAAGATACACTCCTTTGTGGAAGCGAATTTTGATCCACATTCACCTGATGTCTCGTGGGCACCATATCGTTCTGTCTGAAGAAGCGATGAGTTCGTGAGTCCTGGAATAGATCAGTGGCAATGAACTGTGGCGATATTACTGGCGATTCTGGAGCAAGGTGATTTGTAACCGCGATACTAGACCCAGTGGCCGAATTCCCACTGGCTGCTTGCAAAACAGTTTCACATACCTTGTCAAGTTTCAGTGAAATATCTCGTGTGAATGATTTGAATGTTGATCTGGCTATTGACATTTATATTTTCTTGAACTGACTTAACACTGTTGGTAACGTTTGTCAACTGCTTCTCATTTACACACGCCAATGATTCTGCATGTAGTGCTGTTTTGGCTACTGCCTTAACAGTGCTTTTCAACTCCGTTATAGTTTTGTCGTTTGCCTCAGACACGGATTTACCACTCGAGACCGTTGTTTCAACATCTGTCAATTTCTGTCGTACGTCCTTAATTTGTGTTTTAACGTTAATGTTACCAGAAGCAGTACCGTCTTTTATATCATGATACAGTTTGTGTTGTTGTCACGAATTTGTGTGTCGATGCTGCTCATTTTGGTCAAAATGACGTTTTGTGTGCGTCCAAATGTTTTACCATTACAGCTAGATTGCAAATGCTGTCCGACAATGTCTGTGACGAAGAGACGTGTTTGCCTGCGATACTACATTGATCATCCACATGTTTTTTACATGTCATAAGTTCGTGGTTGATGCTGTTTATATCTCTGGTCATTGTCTCATTTAGCTGGCTCAGTTTCTGGGAGGTTTCTTTAAAGTTTGCCTTCAGAGAATTTACGTCACTTGAAAGTGTCACAATAGTATTTTTCAATCCATTAATTTCCGCCCATACCGCAGCCTTGTCATTGGACTGATCACTATTTGTCACAGTATCGCGTCTTGACGCTGCTTTGAAGAGTTCGTCAACATCGTTGCGATTTCCGTTTATGAATTCATATAGAGTGAAACAGTCATCTGCATATTTTTCAATAATAGACCCAGCCTTCGTTTTCTTTCTCGATACTAGATTACCGTTCGGCCCATTTTCACATTGTTTGGCAGTTAAAGCCATCTCCATGCGGAATCTCATCACAGTTTCTTCACAACCATTACATAACTGGATCAGATTCTGCCTGTACATGGCTTTTGGCATGCCCTGGAGTTCCATGTTAAGTCTGTCGAAGACAGCGTCATCTAAACGATATGTTTTAATATCAATAGGCCTACCACCCAGCGGGGAAGTGAAGCCATTTGCACCGATTTGGGCGGCCATTTTGACATGGTGTCTCTGTATTAGTGTGCACCTGACCACATTGAAACACACTATCATCATAATAGTCACTTTGTACAACAGATTTCAGACACGTTTCGTCTGGATCTTCATCAAGTTCACACTGGCTCGTCATGATGGTGATACTTCGCCACCGCACGGCCTTCACAGTGCGCGCCAGTCAAGCGTATTGTCACATGGGCAGTGTTAGGCCACCATGTAACGGTACATAATTTCAATTACGCGCACAAGTATTATAAGCCGTAGGGCAGGTTAGTTGGGCGATTACACGAATGATGTTACGTTGTGAATTATGCTCAGTTTTTCAGTCTTGTTCTCACTTATTGCAACACCAAACACGAATAAAGTACAAAATGTTACCGGTTGCACTTCTCCAAATAGTTTCCATATATACTTAAACACTCCCACATTGAATAAAGTTCACATTTTATCACATATATATTCCGAGAGGAAAACACAAATGCACTTTTACTCCGCGCATGCGCACTTAATCTTTCTCAAGATGGAGAATGAATGCATAATGGTTGCTGTATACAACAAGCAATATGCTTTCATAAAGTAGCATTCATTATTGTTTCTTGGCATTTGGCCATATAACATCATTGTTTTTTCTTCTGATTAATGATCACACTGGGTTCTTTGAAATGTTGGTGCATTTAAGTTATATAGTTTATCATTTTGATTTAAATCTTAAACGGAATGAAATGGTGTACTGTTTACACAAAGGCGCCAATGAATGGCTGTCCGATTGGACCGTAACGGGAGTTTTTATGCAGGTGTAAATGTGCCAAAACTGCGTTCTTATGCAGGCCATAAGGTTTTGGTGGCCATTTTGACGGATTATGTCGGCCATCTTGGATTTCAGAATTACATTAAAATGCACCATAAACATATCTATTTCTATAATTAAGTACAACTAGAAAGCCGTAACTATCAGTACTATATATAATCACATGTCATTTGACATTTTAGCAGAGCTCCAGATAAGCTTTGGGTCTAAAGAGTGTTGTACCCCCTGATTTCAAATTAAATGCGTATTTTGATTTTCTTCATTATAACATAGGGAACAAATGATCAAAAACAAATTTAGCCATTCACTTATTTTAATGTAGTATCACTTATTCGCTTTTTATCCAAGCATATTTGCTTGGATATAGTCCTTATACAGTTTTTGAGACCTCACATGATTTATGCAAATGAGTAATTGTCGACCAACGAACGTACTTCATGCTTCATGATTCTAGCTACGCCACGTGAGAGAGTTCCAAAGTGAGCGGTGCATTATGAACGTGTCGCTCACATTTTTGGCCAGCTACATTTTTTTTCAGCTACAGTTATATTTTTAAAAACAGTTTGTGATTTTATAAAATATTAACTGTCGTGTTTCATAATAAATATTTTGTTCGGAATGTTATATTTTTAGCGCAATGATCGACCGCTCCACATGCAATTTATACGTAGTTATACGTCATGAAAAATAGTTCTGATAGTGAGCTAACATTATATTGTGTAGTGTAATACATGTGTTGTTAATCTTTCTGTACGACATTTATATTACAAAATGTTTATCTGATTTAATATAATATAAACTGACATGTATTCATTTGAGTATATTATTTTCACGCGCACTGATACAATTAACCTCGTGTCTCATGAAAAGTAGTTTCCGCCATTTTATGCCGACAAATTACAGAATCGTTTTTTACATAGTCATAGGTCAATGGCTCGATAAAATCCAACATTGGACAGCGAAATGATGATGATTTAAAACAGAAACATTGTTTTTTGACAGTTACATACCGCATGCTTTAAATAATCATCTTGAGCCATCGATATTATTAATCAGTGTCCATTTTACTTAAAACATCAACTAATCTATAATGACGTTACACAGAAAATGCAGTACGATTACACTTCACAAAGGAAACATTGTCTTAGAGTTTGAATAATTTTAGTTCCGCCGAACGAACGAGTACGCCGAAATATATTTCCGTAAAAATTCAAAACCATATTATATACCCGTTCAACAAAACATGCATCCTAATCATTAAATAATCCGATAGTGTGATGAAATGCGACTCTCTATTATTTTTGTTGAACAATCCGAGCGCCTGTTGATGGCTTCAGTTTATGCAAAATTGACAGGTCATTTCGCGCATCCTGAATCGATACAATAATCAGGGGTTGAAATTTCACTCGCCCAGCTCGCCATGACGAGTGCTTTTTGTGGCGGTCGAGTACTTTTCTACAGGCACTCGCCCAGTTTTTGGCGAGTGAAATATTAGGTCAGGATTTTTTTTTTTTTGGAAGAAATTGCCAATTAATTCCATCGATAACGGCCAATAAATGGTATTAATTCAGCGACCATTTGTTGTTTACAGTTTACGTCAATTTGCGGGAAGTAAGATTCAAGCAGGTCTATGTACACGGTTACGGGTAGAATCTCTAGCGATTTTGAACACGGTCCATATCGGGCAAGTTTAATTCACGGATTATTTGTCGGCTTTACGCGGCCGGGCTATAGACTAGAGTATAGACTAGTGTATACGCGGCCACATATATCGTCTCGTATACAGTTGGGTTAACGCGCATTTCAGACGCCGAACATAACGGCTTGGGACGAAACGGTCGGCGCCGGGTCCGAAACCATTGAATTTAGTATTTAGGCAGCACGCAGCGCATGCAAACATAGCCACTATAAATTAAACTAAATCTATGTCACTCAACGCTTATAGAAAATAAGAAGTGTGCAAGCCTCTGAGCAAATTCGCTGCTATTTGTTTGTTTATGTTCATTTAATACTTAAAATATAAATAACAATAATAGTGAATATGTCTCATACGTTTTGGTAATGATCATATGTAAAAGCTTTTTTTTTTATAAATAAGATGCAACATTACAAAAACTGGAAATAGCAATTTATTTTTAAAAAAAACTGGGCGAGTAACTTTTTGACCTGGGCAAGTACTTTTTTTTTTATTTTCTACCTACCTTGGTTCAACCTTGGTTGAAGGCCGTTTCTTGTAAGCTAGGCTTGTACTGGCCTATTTTAGCGACGTCAAATTGGATAATTGTCTTTGAAACTGGGCGGAGAGCGCAACTAAATCATGGTTAAAATGTCTGTACAATATTTTCACGTGTTGAATTTGCTGGGTCTCTTCTTCCAGGCGGAGTTGAGTGAACTTTTGAAACTATTTAGTGTGTTCGTATTTACACAATCACTAGGGAGTGCATTCCAGTCTGTGACGACTCTTTGAGAGAATACTTTTTGTCGCAACTGCGAAGGATTTCAGGACTTTCAGTCCTTTGATTTATACTGTAATACAGTTGAACATTTACTTAGTTGAGCCGCAAAAAGCAAATAGTGTTTGCTTTTTGCAGCTCAACTAAGTAAATTTTCAACTTTATTACAGTATTTTCACCACTCAATTTGAAAATCAATGCCTATGTTCACATTCCTGTGAGTATTTTGTACACCCACTTTAAAAAATGTGTTAATCAATGCATATTCTGCTAAAATAAGAGCGTAAAATACGCCAATACGCACCTTATCTGGAGCGCTGATTTTAGTACAATCGAAAATGTAGTTTTCCGACATATTGGAAAGTAGCATGCCACTAAACGAGATAATATAGTATGCATACACTGCACTACTGGAATTTTAATAACAAAAATACAGAAAATCAGTGGCGCCAATGGCAAGTACATGGAAAATATAACTAAATTCAAGATTGCCGCCAAGTATCTTAAAGACGGAGGCGAAAAATGGTACCAAAAAAGTTAGACAGGAAAAAAAAGAGTTTTTAGCAAAATAATTGACGGGAATAGTAATTCTGAACAGTAAAACAAGAGTTGTCAGAAGACAACCAACGCGCGGTTGGTGGTGTTTAACGAATATCAGGAAACTGTGTGAAAGGGAACAGCAATTAAAAGAACCCCCAACGTTAAGTTTGTGAAAACACTAAGATGGTGATCTAGACCTTAGGGTTAGCGGGGGTCTGAGTGTCCGGATTTGGCAGGGCATGCTAGAGAACCATTAGAAGAAGGGGTGTGTAAACTATCAAGAAGAGCGGTGAAAGGAAAACAGAAATTACAACCATTTCTCCAAGATTGTGACCTTGACCTAGTCGTCAGTGGAGGTCGGAGGATCGTGGATTTGGAATGGCATGATAGAGAACCATTGGAGGAAGACCTGTATGGAATATCAAGAAGTGGGGTGAAAGGATACAGAAATTATAAACACATTTTCCCTCATGTTAAGTTTATGAAGGAACTAAGACTGTGACATTGACCTTGGTGTAGGCGGGGGACTGAGGATCATGGAGTTCTCACAATATGATAGAATCATTAGAGAAAGGCATGTGTGAAATATCAAAACGTTTCGTGAATGGAAACTATCACAAATTTTCCCCAACGTTAACTTTATGAAAGCACTAAGACTGTGACCTTAACCTTCGGATTAGCGGGGGTCTGAGTGTCGTGGATTTGTCACAGCATGATAGCTACTCGTTAGAGAAAGGCATCTGTGAAATATCAAAACGTTCGGTGAAAGGAAACAGAAACGTTAAGTTTTCGATTTTTTGAAGACGGACGGACAGACGCTGACTACGGCGCCGGGAGTATGCCATAAGTACTCATTCCTTCGGAAGGCGTGCTAATAATGACCGCCTTGTATTGTGGCGGGACACTCCAATTGACCATACCTACAGCCTGACCAACCTAAGCTGTAAGCCATTCAGCCAGTGAAAATGTTAAATATTATATTACCATTATTATTCCATTTTGCCACGGTGCCAACTGACACATTTCTAGAGTAAACGAGAATGTATGTACAACAAGAAACGTCTACTAACAAACCTGGTAAAATTATATTAAATAGAGGATATTCCATCGTACATTTTGAATAGCGAGAAATAATACACGAGTGTGTGTCGGCTTCCGCATAATCAACGATCGAATGAGCGTAGCGAACGAGTTGCTTGCATGGACGCCGACTGATACGAGTTTATTATTTACGCTATTCAAACATACTTTCTGAAATCCAAATTACGCAGCTGTTTCTATGAACTAGACACATTTGAGTGCATGTTTGGAATGTGTTCAATCACATTAACATTCTAGATTAGTCGAGACCCTTTCATAATTTTCAAATAAGTTAATTTGACTTTAATAAAAAATAATCATTTTACATGGTAGCTCGTGGTTTCTAAGAAAACACGCATGCGATTACGGGTGTGCTCTTCACTGTGTAGTATGTGTAAGGACTTTATTACGTGTTTTCTCTCACAGCAAAACCCGTGCAAATAATCAGCAAGAGTGTAATGAAAGAGATGTACAACTTACACGATGGTAACGGAGAACGACATTTGTGCGTGTAATCCAGGGATTTTTAACACTTCAGGTAGACATAGCCGCTGCCGGCGATCGTGTAGATGCCGAACGTATTCGTGCTGTCGGTGATGGCGTAGTTTACCGCCGTGCCGCCAACCAGTACTGTGGTGACGGTTTATCTGAAATAAGAAAATGTTAAATCCCCATAGGAGAAAAATTTGGGAAATAATGTTTTCGCAATAAAATCAATATTGGACCAACTTTCACAAAATAAAAAGAATGCTCTTTAATATTATCGATTTTTTTACATCGTTTATATAAATCCAATTCTGGTGCAGCACGCCCAATCAATGCACGGGAATACCAGTAGTTATGATTGCTGGCATGAGATTATCGTATTCGGTACTCGAGATTTCGACGAAAGTGCTGGGTCCGTTTCACTAAACTTCGTACGACTAAAATGTTCGTAAGTGCAAAATTATTATCGTCTGTAAATTTCACATTAACAATATTTTCTTGTAAACAATTATTGGATTTACATTTATTGAGCCTAAATTTAGGCTCAATAAATGTAAATCCAATAATTGTTTAAAAGAAAATATTGTTAATGTGCAATTTACAGACGATAATAATTTTGCACTAACGAACATTTTAGTCGTACGAAGTTTAGTGAAACGGGCCCCAGGTGTGCATGCTGACGGAACTGTACGGAGCCCCGCAGGAGACATGGATTTTTTTATTAATTCGTTCCTTCGAATTAACAATTCGTTCCATCGAATTAACAATTCGTTCCATCGAATTAACAATTCGTTCCCACGAAATAACAATTAGTTCCCTCGAATTAACAATTCGTCGAATTGTTATTTCGTGGGAACGAATAAATAAAAAATAAGTATACGTCCCCTGCGGGGCTCCGTATGGGTCTATTCATGTCGCGAGGGCAATATGCATATATGTTGCTGTGATTGGTGAAATGGGGTATATAGGTTGTGTGACCAGTGTAGATCCAGATCAGCCTGTGTATCCGCACAGTCTGATCAGGATCTGTACTGCTCGCCATTCCATCAATGAAACGTTCGTTGTACTTCTAACAAGCAATATATAGATTTTATTCGGGCTACACGTGTGTGCTATTTGGTCAGGAGCTACACTGGTCACAAATCCCATAGGCCCCATTTATCCAGTCACAGCCCCGTATGCGATTGTATTGTTGTCTCATTTTAGCTCCAAACCGAACCCGTATGTAGCGTATACGTGTGTGTTGTCGATGAATGTAGTAAACTTTTATGAGATATTCTTACAACAGTAAGTTTATGCCCGAACATTATTCGCTGGCCACAAAAGCATTAATACTAGTTGGTGTCAAAAAGTGAAAAAATATGCATTTGCTGATTTTTTTTGCGATAGTCTTAAAGTTTGTGTTTATTTTCATTCCGAGACACTGTAAAGCCCAAAAAACAAATTGGTACCATTTTGTTCCCATCATTATCTTGGCCGCCATCTTGAATTCAAAATGGCCACCATTATTGTCAATTAATGGTGTGTGTTCTTTTTGCTAGATACTTTTGTTATGATTGTTCTTTATTTGTAATTATACATTTTTCTTTAATGTATGGACACAATGATCAGAATTATTTTTTGCTACGTCGTCCAATCCATCGAGGGCCGCCATCTTGGATTTCAAAATGGCCACCCAATCCCAAATATATTTTACAATATCATTGTTTACTATTGTGATATGTAACTAATTTGTCAACACCATTCTACTTGATATTATTTGTAAATATTGTGTTATACAAGCCATCAATGAATAGTGCTAAAATATGATCATATAGTATGTCAAAATGGCCGCCAAGCTAAATAAATTTTGATACTTTTTTTAAAGAATTCAGTGTTTCTTCATTAAATAAGGGTACGTATTTGTATATGGCTACCAGCATAAACAGTATTTATGTTATTATTATTATATATGAATTATATAACTATTTAACAAACATATGTAATATGGCATGCTTTTAATAATTAAAAATGGCCGCCATATATGCAGATTTTTAGTTAGTGTTACATCATGTTGAAATAACCCAAATATTATTTTTATGTTGTTTCAAGTGCCTCACTATGTAAATTATTATATAGACTGGAAACAATGGGTGAAAATAGTAGAAATATAATATGGCGGCCAATGTTTACCACATATATATCTGCTGTCAAATGACTGTGGTACTCATCATTGCGTAGGTCGTCTTGTTGTTTGTATGCATCAAACGTGAACTATATACCTTTAATAATACGATATGATAAACGCAGATTGATTTAAGTTGATAAACAAGTAAGTAAGTAATCCAATATCGCCACCAAATGTCACCATTTTATAAATTGCCTCGTGTTATTCATCGCAGTCACAGTATCATAGTAAAGTGGCAGAAAACATACATACTGTATAATATGGCCGTGTATGGCAAATATTCAAGATGTTCACAACTACTGTGCTTATTGAATAATACACTCTTTATTGTTATTTCACAAACTCTTAACAGTAATATAAGTAGTACTAATCCTGCAACAGTTATACTGTTATTCAACTCTTAAGTAACAAAGAAGTTAAACACATACCTAATCACCACTGAAACCAGGGAACATATCGTGAAATTACCCTTCACATGCTCCTACCTACCACCCTTGGCAGATAATTCAGACGTGTCATGACATCATATAATGAAACATCATCTGTGATTATAACAATGATAACATAAATAGTCTTGATAGTGTGATTAAGTAACTAAATGCAGCTTCATTCTGTTTAATCCAGATTATTGGCTCAACCTTGGAAAAAGATTTGCCGGTCTTCAGGAGTTTAACATACTGTACCAATACTCCTAGAATTCAGAAGGTGGACGTTTGTCTATAGTTATTGGCTTAAAACGGAGGAATGAAGTAACTACTTTTGACAGTTGGTACGTGGTGTTTATTTCAACCAAACAGATAACGTAGGTATTATATGTTAATCTGCGGACAGAATATGCCCCGACATTGACCCTTCCCCGGAGTGTTTGAAGTTGAAACTTTGAACATGAGAACAAAATAACAATGGCTATTTAATAATTAAATAATACAATACTCATTATTCACACGATGTCATATGAGTTTCAAAACTATATGACTTGAAAACTGGTGTCATGACGATCATGATGATGAACCTGTCAGAATATTACATTTTAAAAACACCAGTTATCAAAACAAGATCCTCCAAATAAATTCACATTTAATATGTATGAATTATGTTCAGCTCCAATCAGTATGTCCTACATTATTGTCAAACATATATGTTTCGCAGAGATGTAGACACATGCAGTCCATGAATGCATTGGTAGATGCACGTGCATATCAGCATGAATATATGTGAATACATATCCATGGTATGCATACACGCGTGTGTTTAGTCTATCTATTAATGTCTTAGTATACGTATACATTAATGAAGCTTGAACATATTTCATGACTAACATATCAGGATATACATGAATGCAATATCCCAATGTATGTCCAAAACTGTTGATGCCATCCATAGAACTTTCGCCGAAACTGTGACAGCTCGGTCTAACATTCCACTACAGTGGGTCATACAATTACGTGCATATGCCACAGGATTACATAAGGTGTTATTGGTTAGCATATAAGTGATACATAAGCGTGTGCACATTGCTTCCATATTCAGTTATCACGTTTAGTAATCTCAAAAAGAAATGAAAATGAAAAAATGAAATGATTTTTGAGTAGAAGCTGTAAACAAACCCAACAAAATCCCATTAAACTATATATATATATACATATATGTATGTGATTGCTATGATATGATTGAATGTACAACTAACTGAAATGCAAATTATTAGAGTAACACAGTAGACTGAAATGAAAATCAGATACATGTATTTACAAAATTATTAAGGATATTAAACAACAGAAACTAACAGGACGATATAAAGTGGAATGTGCTACATAATGATGTTGAATTCATTCATTTACTTTGTAAAATGGCCTGGCAACCCCTATGGTAATTTTAGACATGGCAATGGGGCCAAATCCCGTATTTAACTTGTACGGATGGAATGGAAGGGGGAATCCTAAACTCAAAACAGAACAGATGCATATTTTATATGTTAAACAATACTTCCGTTGTAAGCCCTAGATTGGGGGGTCAGTCCCAGAACGGGAGCCAAAAAACGTGACGTCAATCCCAGAACACGTGCTGTGGGGAGAGGGGGGGGGGGGCAATCTGACAATGGCCGGAAAAAGACAGGACCATCGTACACATGGGTCTTTTTCAAGCTACGACTGTAAGTTATGGAACAGGAAAGGCATGCGTGTACGCCACTTCATTACTAAACACTTCACGGTGGGCAATGTACCTATGACCTCGATGGAAAAAACGAAACGAGATCTTCACTTGTTGCCGCCATGTTTGACCTGGCTGCATGCGACCAGAGCATGACGTTACGTCACTAGCTTTGACATAATTCAATGTTGAAATTAAAACGGCTTAATCCAAAACATGCGTAAGTGGCCCCCGTTCTGGGAAAAATTGACCCCCGTTCTGGGATTTGACCCCGGTTCTTAGACTGACCCCAAATCTGGGTATTTGTACTGTATAGAACCCGCATTGGAGGCGTAGCTTAAACACTGATCCCTGACTGCTGTGTTAGCATGTAACTCGGGGCCACTCTGGTACCAATTGAACCACTTGCGTTTTAGTAAGCAAATAGAACATATGTAGTTATTAACCAAACCAGTGAGTTGTTCCTATATCAATCCCTCAATAGATCCACACAATGAGGCATTGCATTGGCGACGAGAAGTGGGAAAGTATGGGAACCGTGTGAAACAAGGATTTAATTAATGTTTTGTGGATTTATCAAATTGCCAGCGTAAACAATATTACATGACAGAGGATTAAATTCTGGACAAAAACCAATGAAACAAAACAATGGCAGCGAAATTAGACATATCCAATCCTGGACAGTGCAATGTCAAAGGAGAACATACACATCTGAACAAATCGTGGGAACAATATCTCAAAAGATTCAACTATTACATCAAAGCGTGTGGCGTCACGAAAGACGAACACAAATGGGCACTCCTGCTACACGTATGCGGGGGACAAGTGCAAGCTATTTTAGAAACGTTGCCGGACACTGGGACCACATTCGACCAGGCAATGACCAGTTTATCCACTTACTTCCAACCAAGGAAAAACGTGTCGTATGACAGGCACGTGTTCCGGAAATCAAAACAAGAAGAAGACGTGACAATCGACAGGTTCATCGCACTAACAGTGTCATGTGAAGACACAGACCAAGACGACATGGTACGTAACCAAATCGTAGACAATTGTAGATCACAGGAACTACGTAAGAAACTCCTGACATAGTCGAATTTGACCTTGGAAAAGGTACAATCCATAGCACGGACGTACGAACTTTCGGAGACACATGCAAACAAAATGGCAATGCATGATCGTCAAACAACCAACGAGGTAAACAAACTATGGAAGCCAAAACGACGCGATTCGATTCCAAGACAAGTAGCCACGGGGTACAGCCATCCTGGACGAAAACACAGAGTCACGGGGTACACATCCGCCGGGAGCAAACAGACGCAGAGACGTACACAATGTCCACCTTCAGAAAAGACAGCAATATGTTATCGCTGTGGTGTCATTTGCAATGACTGTGGTAAAGACGGTCATTTTGCCAAAATGTGTAAATCTAAAGTGAAAAATGTGCATGCAATCAATCATTCTAGTGGTGAAATTTCGGATGAAATAGTTGTGTTAAACGGAAAACATGAGGCCAGTGTGAACTTGAACATCGAAGGTACTCTTTTAAATATTTTAATTGATTCTGGTTCGTCTGTCAATGTTATTGACCGACAAACGTTCGAAAAACTCAGAAATGCCGATACTAGGTTAGAAAAGCCCGACACCAAAATATATTCGTACGGTAATAAAACGCCAATTAAACTGTACTGAAAAACAACATTGCATGTCGCTGTCGCACAGCAAATACACGAAGTCGCATTTCAAATAAAAAAAAATATAAATATGAAAACGACAGCAAAGCAGATGCCATTTGTAATGAACTGCATTTATATGACATACGTACAATTAAATCCGCATTTGTGTTTACCAACATAGTGGTAGTCACTATAACATGAATGTCCTTGTACCATGTGTATATGCTTTAATAATGTATCATATAATGTGCCATGTGGAAGAGCCCAGGCTCAGTCATGGTTAAATATCATACCAATGTCAAATTTGCATAGTCAAACGCGAACTATCATTTTCTGCCAGTTTCATAAATAATGATATCGCCATTTAAATTACAGATACCCAATCAAAGTATACTAAATGTGGTGGACATTTTAATTTTACATGTTATTGCTTACACATGTCGCTAATATATATTTTGTTCAATCAATATCGTACATAAACAGTCAATAGTTCTAGTCCAAACCGTTGCTATTCTTATGCTGATACATTTGCTTGATTAGAACGGTGGCCATTTTGAAATACAAATGTGATACATGCTCAAACGACAAATTTCATTTACTGCATGATTCTGTTGATATTTATCCATTTTACCATTGAAATTGCTGTGTTCAATTGAAAATAACACAAAATGTAATCTTATGGCGGCCATTTTGAACTTTAAAAAAGACACACATATCTGTTATTGAACGGAAATGTTCCTACTTCATTTCTTATATATATCTGTCTAATTGTGGATTGGTCTGTAATGACGGCCATTTTGACATTCAAGATGGCCGCCACACGTCTTTAAATGTACATTGGCGACAAAGCCTCTAAGAAACCTGTAGTGCGGGCAACGGTCACGAGGTAGGGAGGGTAGACTTTTAAATAATTACTAGACAGCTGCATGTATGTGCCAATATGGAGGACTATGTTCACTATTTGGTACTTATTTATTTCCGACAGTGACAAGTTTAGGCATCAAGTGTTAAAAGCCAACTTTAATGTTCGAAAATGAACTCTTTTTTTTTAAACGAACAAATGTCTAGTATCGGGTCGGTGGCATATTCATAGGTAGGGTCGGTTTTTTAGGCCTAAGCATAGATTAAACATTCGACTCGCATGTTCGAAAACATGTACTCCCAGACCACATACACATTTGATCATTGTTTGCAGCACATGCAGTTTGTGGTATGAACGACAAATGCCTCTTTAAATCATACCCGATATTACAGCCATATTATATATAAACAACGTTGGACGTTCGCCATCTTTTCAATCAACGGACGAGGATTAATTACCTTGGGCCCTGCTCTCCAATTCAGTAATTGTAACGCGCGCGAAGACCAGCAGGGTCTCGGCCTTCTCTCGCGTTACAATTACTGAATTAGTGAGCCGGGTCCAATGTACACTCGTATCATTTCCGTTGGTTGAAAAGATGGCGAGTGTCCTACCTTGTAGATATGTAAAGGTGCATGCCCACTCAGTAGGCACAAAATGTTCTTTACATCAGAGACATGCATTTGAGACATTTTCTGGGAAAATAAACATTCATTCACTATTACCCCACGTATTGATTGGCATTATTATACAGTTTATATCAGACTTACATTTCCGTGTTTCCTTAAATTGTTAACGGACATTATTATTTATACTCTGTATTTATTTTTAGCTGCGAGCCTCTCGCAGCTTATGTAACCGGTTCTCAAAATACAGCCCGAGTCAGATATCACGGCGCTATTTTTTTGTGGCGCTTATGTATACATCTTGTATCTAGGTCATTGTTAACGACTCGTTTTATGCTATTTTACATTTCATATTTATTAGAATGCATATCTTCGGTACATAATTAATTGAAGAAAAACCAATGGAACCTCAGATTTAGCCGTTCATTTTCCACAAATAAAACGGTATATTCTGGTGGTCGGCATTAATGGTGTGTAAACCCGAATCACACCTGTCTGTTTTTTTTGTGTAAACCCGAATCACACCTGTCTGGATTTTTTCATTCACAACTACAGCGTGTTCAAATTTGCATAAAACAACATTATATGAATCCGGATATGGAATTACCACCTTTATCGCATCGCCGTATTTCGCCCATATTGATTTCAGTACTTTGATTTGATGTGCAATGATCGTACTTTATAATATGTCAAAAATATTATTGTTTTCATGTGATGCATTTAATTAGTATAAATAATTAAAAAATATCATGCCTCATTTGCACATGAAAATAGCCTGATACCACCGCGTGTCACTATCAGTAAAATAATTATTTCTAAATGAATATATCTGTATAGCGGGCACTCGTAATTTTTAGAACTGGTGGAATAGAGACACAATTGCACACTTAGTTAATTCCTATAAAGAACATTTTGTGCTTACTGAGTGGGCATGTACCTTTAATATCAGAGTAAAAAATGGGTATGATGTAAAAAGCGTTTTGTCGTCCATACCACAAAGTGCCTGTGGTTTGCAGCGTACTCTCGGGTTGCATTTGCTGATTATGTCTCCAATGCTACGGTGGCACAAAGGGGACATGGAAATATTGTTTTGCTTTCGCGTGCGCTGGCAATAGGTTTTGCGTGCGTACGCGATAGGGTTTTGCGCGCGCAGGTTTTACGTGCGCACGTGATAGATTTTTCGTGAGCACGCGATAGGTTTTGCGTGCGCACGCGATAGGGTTTTGCGTGCGCACGCGATAGCTTTTGCGTGCGCACACGATAACAAAACCTATTGCGTGCGCACGCAAAAGCTACGCGTGCGCACGCAACAGGGAAATAACAATTCGTTCCCACGGGAACGAATTGTAATTCG
Source organism: Conchocele bisecta (assembly GCA_029237695.1). Classification (NCBI taxonomy): domain Eukaryota; kingdom Metazoa; phylum Mollusca; class Bivalvia; order Lucinida; family Thyasiridae; genus Conchocele; species Conchocele bisecta. The sequence goes on along the minus strand of CM055266.1, from coordinate 37,574,015 downwards.
AGGGAACGAAATGTTAAATTGAGGGAACGAATTGGCATATCGTGGGAACGAATTAATAAAACAAAATCCATGTCCCTGCGGGACTCAGTAGAAGATGTCCTCTTGAAATGACACCACTAACATGTATTGAACATGTATTTAGCCACATTTAGATCATGGTTCGTACGGATGTACGAGGAGATAATCCGCGAGCATTAGTGAGTGGATTATCTATCGTACATGCGGACGAACGTGATCTAGCTGTGTTCACATCCTCGTGTTTAGCACATGCTCATGTCCATATGCTGCACAGAACTCGAAAATGTATCGCGTGACTTTATACAATATGACATTTTGTTTGAAATGTACAGTAGTAGCATCACACATATGCCTTGTTTTAAGTATATCTGACCCTGTTCTTCTTAGAGTATATTATTCAAGAGCAGTGAGTTGCCATATCCACCATTTTAGTTTGTACATGCTATCGGACAAGTTCAACTTGGAGCGTTTGATACAATTAATATGGAAGCAAATCAAAACAAGTTGGTGCAATACGTCCAAGATATAAATATTATTTCAGCAGACTGCACGAAAGGCTAGATATCTGAGCTTTTCTACCTTCACTCACAAAATATACAATACATCTGCCACATGTAAAAGCCGTATTTATTCGCATAGCAGGCAAGTAGAAAGTAGTGACAATACACTCAGATAACTGCTCAACAGTCACTGGATTTGATACAGTATGTATGGGGTAAATATAGATATATACATATACAGCACTGTGTATTGTTCTTACTGTTTCACATTCTTTGCTGAATTATCAAACAAATTGTATTCATATGTGCTTGCCATATTATTAGTGGTATGTGTCAAACATAAGAGGTAAAACTAGCCAGATGGCTTGTACACACTAAGATGGCCGACATGGTAAATCCATGCACTGTGTAGGATATATTAAGAAGAGAATGTTCACATGTATGTTATGCATATATCCCATCACATTTATGAAGAAATTATGCATGAAACATTGGAGGTTAGAACACACCAAATAGTTTTACTATATAATTTAACCGAATTCCATCCAATAAGGCCAGTCTCTCCTACTTTCACTATTCGTATGGGTGTGGATGGATGGATGGATGGATGTGTGAATGGATGTGTTGATGAGTGGATGTGTGGATGGATGGGCGGATGTGTGGATGGATGGTCGGATGTGTGGATGGATGGATGTGTGGATGGATGGATGATGTGTGGATGGATGGGTGGATGGATGGGGATGGATGAATGTGTGGATGGATGGATGGGGGATGGATGTGTGGGTGGATGGGGATGGATGGATGTGTGTATGGATGGATGTGTGAATGGATGGATGGATGGATGGATGTGTGGATGATGCATGGATGGATGGATGGAGGGGGGATGGATGTGTGGGTGGATGGGGATGGATGGATGTGTGTATGGTGGATGTGTGAATGGATGGATGGATGGATGTGTGGATGGATGGATGGATGGATGGATGGATGGATATGTGGATGAGTGGATGTGTGGATGGATAGGCCTGTGTGGATGGATGGATGGATAGATGTGTGGATGGATGTGTGGATGGGTGGATGTGTTGATGTATGTATGGATGGATGGATGGATGGGTGGTGGATGGATGTGTGGATGGGTGGATGGATTGATGAATGTGTGAATGAATGGATGGGGTGGATAGATGAATGGGATGGATGATGTGGGTGGATGGGGATGGGTGATAGACGGGTGTGTGGGTATGTGGATGGATGGATGTGTGCACGTGTGGATGGATGGGGATGGATGGATAGATGGATGTGTGGATAGATGGGGATGGATGTGTGGATGAATGGATGTGTGGATGTGTGTGGATGGATGGATGTATTGATGTGTGGATGGATAGATGGATGCGTGGATGTGTGGATGTGTGGATGGAAGGATGGGGATGGATTGATAGATGGATATGTGGATGGATGGATGAATGGATGGATGTGTGGATGGATGGGGATGGATGGATATATGGATGTGTGGATTGATGGGATGGATGGATGGGTGGATGTGTGGCTGTATGGATGGATGGGTGGATGGATTGATGTGTGGATGGATGGGGATGGATGGATATATTGATATATGGATGTGTGGATGGGGATGGATGGATTGATGAATGGATGGAGGTCGCCCAATGCCAAAACAGTAAAAGACGCCTTGTTGGATGGATGGATGGATGGTGTGTGTGGATGTGTTGATGGATGTATATGTGTATGGATGGAAGACTATGTGGATGGATGGATGGGTTGTGGATGTATGGATTGAATGAATGGATTTGATGGATGGATGAATGATGGATGTGTGGATGGATGTGTGGATGTATGGATGGATGGATGGATGGATGGACATGTGTGTAGATGGATGAGTGGGTCGCTGGGACAGTGGTTGTCTTGTTTTTTTTATGTATTGATGGATGGATACTATCTATGAATGGGTGGATTGGAGTGGGGGTCGCCCAATGTCAAGACAATAAAAGACGTCTTGTTCTTAAGACTGTTGTTTATGTTTTTGCATTGATTATATTGTCCTACATCATAAGAACATACATGCATAGTCATTCCTATCATGTATGACCCAGTATTGTCGTGAAACTTCGGGAAATTTGACATTATGTTGGTGTATCTGTACCGAAGCCGGCCGGATAATTTTCCTGTGGATAATTTACCTCGGCCACCGGTTGAAAAACTTTGGAAATTATGTTTTGTTTTTCTTTCCAATTCTAGACTATTTTGAATGTCTTGCATTGGATTAGGTGGGCAAAATGCCAAGCTGGAGACCTGGGTGTCTTCGGGGATCTGTCTATGAGTCAGGTACTTGAAGTGTGACAATTTATGAATGTTGTTGTTTTCATGAAAATTAACTTATGTTCGTGCCCATCTTAATTCTGCGACGAGATTTTGCGGACCAATTTTATGCTCACCCAGGGCGACAGTCAGGAAGGGACTTATAGGCCCATATTTGTGAATAATATATGCGCGGCGGACTATTGACACCTCCCCCAGAAAAAAATTCTACCTAGATTTTCAAAATGGTGTTTCCTGCGTTCTTGACGACGGTATCGAGTCAAATCGTCCGCAAGTCAAATCGTCCACTATTTGGTCGATTTGTCTGCCATTTTGGTCAATACGTCCGCTACCTCAAAAAACCAATAGTCACATCGTCCGCTTTTTGGTCAAATCGTCCACTATTTGGTCAAATTTTCTGCCATTTTAGTCAATTCGTCCGCTACCTCAATACGATACAAATCTGAGACCCAGTGCCTTTAAGTACATCATGTACATGGAAACTCCCCGATAAACAGAACGTCATAAACAAACTGGAATTTGTTCATTAATTAAATAGATATGCATATAGTTCATTCCTCAATGAAAGTATTTTGATAAATCTCTACACTAGCTGTTTGCCATTAAGTTCATCTTATTTACCCATACCAATAAAAAATGATCAGTGCCTATGGTGTTCACCTTTTAATCGGTATGCAGGCCTCGACAAAGTTTTATTTTCTGACTCGTATTCGCCAGATACCCGTGATTAATTTCGCCTTTTCGAGTTGTTCATTGGATCTATCAATATCTCCGCCGCCCTGCAAAAACCGGCGTATGTCTGACATCTTGTTTTGTTTGTAAACACAAGTAGTATATAGGGAGTCAAAATGATACCACCTACGGTGGTATCATTTCCACCCCCTATATACTACTCCCACCACCCCCTAAAAATCAAAAAATGGTTAACTAGGAAATTGTCTCCCACCACCACGAAAAATCCAAAATTGGTGCTCATAAATACATCATGTTGTTTTCACGTCCAATTGAACAGATAAAAACAATAGTACTAAAAAGGATTTATTTTTGTCTCGTTGTCATAAATACATCATGTTTTTTTCACAACACGGTATTTTCCTCCTCCTCCAATATAGCTAATTGATTTCTACGATGTCGAATTGTAGTCCAATTATATTGGTGTCTATCGCAATGGTATTTGGAACTACTATAGGCGGGGTAGTTGAAACATGGTAGTTGAAAACCTCCTCAATTTTGCCACGGATTTTATGAATTTCTTCTAATAAGTTTCCGATTTAAATGCGTCCTCCCACAATAGTCTATATTCCAACTCCATATTTTCCTCCTCCGATATAGCTAATTGATTCCGTAGATCAGCAACTAATTCTACCAGCTCTAGTCTATCACGTTCCACTATAGTTAATTTATTCCGTAGATCAGCAACTAATTCTACCAACTCTAGTCTACCACGTTCACCTTTAGCCACCTGACAGCGTAGTTGCTTATGTCTACAAAGAGTTTGGGCACTAACGAATTTACAAGGGCATCTGGGACATTGAAATTGTGGGGGGGCACAAGGAAACTTTCTACGTCTCGCTAGATGCCTTCTTAGATAGTCTTTACGCGTAAACGTTTTACAACAAGTCTCACACTCCATTATATATGTATATGTATATGTTTATATTCAATTGGACGTAAAAAAAACTTAATGTTTTCACGACCAATTGAACAGATAAAATTCATAGGTTATAAAAAAGTATATTACAGAAAATATGATAACATCAGAAACTAGAGCAGAAATAGAAAGTTTGAGAAGAGAAGCCGAATCTCTAGGGATTACTTATAGTAAACGGTTGAGAGTTAGTGGGTTGACAAAGCTGATAAACTCCACAAAGAATGAGGCGTTTATGAAGCGGTTTACCCGCGACAAACGAGGAGCTTTTAATGATATATCCAAAGCAGAGGAAGTTGGTAACAGAATTCAAAAAGAAAGTATTGCGGGGTTAAGGGCTAGTGTAATTAATTCTAAAGAATTACCTTCAAGCACCAATAATTTGTCTCAAATTAGACGCACAGGTGACCAAATACCAAATAATAAGAAAAATCTATAGTTCGCGCGATAGTGGAAAAAGGTGAAGAAATATTGGGTGCTCACGATGAACATTGGAAAAGGTAGAAAATAGGAAGACGGTAGTTACATTATCCTTTTTTTCGTAAAAACATTGACATCAACGAGTTCTGAACGCATGTCCGATAAACTCGCTCCGTATCTAACAACACATTTTTATTTGAGATATTCATATTCTTACAAGCTAGAACATATGGAGGAAACTAAAAATGGAAAACCAACCTAAAATCTAATATTTCACAAAAATCTCGGTGGTAGCGAACCACTATCATCAATGAAAACTGTTAAAAAAAAAAAATGGCTGTCAGATAAGGAGCAAACACGAATAATGTCCGATAAAATAGACAGACCAAATACAAAGTGGAAGTTTGTAAGATGGGTAGAGGTTTTTGTAAAGCTAATACAGGGTAGTAGGGGAATAGATTTGGGACTACAATCCAAAGAAGCGGCAGGAGGAGAACTTCCAGAATGGTTGAGGAATAGAAAAGGCATGTATTCTTTAGATAAGTATAATGACGATCTTTGTCTGTTCAGGTGTCTAGCTATGCACCTTGATAAAACGATCAGACCTGACAGATGTACAGAAAAAGCGGAAGAATTCTTAGTAAGCAATATTTCGGTAGTAATGTTGTTTCACCAATTCCTTTTTCAGATCTAAAAAAGGTTGAAGAGGTTTTTAAGGTAGGTATAGAAGTATATCAACCGACCAAATATGACGTATGGTGGTTGTAAAAAGGTACCAGCACACTATAATGAAATAGGTAATAAACCAATGACAATAGGACTGTTTAATAACTCAGCATTTCTGATAAAAAATCCTTAAAAACCTATCTAAAACTTACGCCTGCCAGAATTGTAAACAGAGATTCACAGCGAGTAATATGAAGAGACACGGACCAACATGTATGAAAGGTGAGACAAAAAATAGTATGTGATGGTAATTATTTAGAGCGCCCACGTTCGTCGTTCGAGAAAGCGTTTTACCCAAAAGGTTCTAACAGTTATGGGGCGATCGATTGGATGTATTCTGTGGAAAAGCGGGAGGGAATTCACATTCACCACGAACAGTGCGGACACGGAGGTGAAAGATGGATTTTAGGAGCTCCGGTAGATGGATACTGTCCAGAAACCAATACCGTATATCAATATCACGGCTGTTACTGGCACGGGTATGAGATTCATGCAAAGCATAAAAAAGAAGAACGCGCATCCACAATGAGAAGAGAAAAATTTATTAGAAGCAAAGAATTCAACCTAGTAGTTATGTGGGAATGCGAATTCCAAAGAACGGGTAAAGATATAAAGATCGGTTGTGACACTACTCTTTATCCATATCAGATAGTATACGATTTTGAGGCGTATCTCCAGCCAGAAGTTGAAACTACCGGTAATAGTTTAGAGTATGAAGCTGAGCACGTTCCGGTAAGCGTTAGTATAGGAGATAATTTCTCAGGAACGGTAACTCATATTTGTGATAAAGATCCCGCAAAAACTTATAGAAAAATTCGCAGAAGATTTGAAAGTCAGGGGAAAAGCTATAAGAGAAGAAGTATGGTCAAGATACGAGTTTAATACGGAATATTTACGTGAAAAACAAATCGCCCAGATCGAACAGTGGATAGATCAAGTACCGGTTATAGGTTTTAACAGCAGTAAGTACGATATAAACTTAATAAAGAAATATTTAGTAGGTGAACTATCTGCAACAACAAAGAAAGTAATGGTCGGAAAACGGGCAAACGCGACAATATTTCTATTTACTCCGGAGTTTAGATTTCTTGATGTAATACTTTACCTAGGACCGGGTGTAAGTTACGATAGTTGGATAAAAGCCTACGACTGCAAAGGACAGAAATCTTTCTTTCCTTACGAGTGGTTCGATTCTCCAGACAAACTTGATTACCCAGGACTACCGGATATAGAGAATTGGTATTCCAAACTATCGGGGAAAATGTTACTAGATGAAACAGAATTAAGTAAATATCGTAGAATTTTCGAAGAAATGAATATGAAAACTTTCAGAGATTGGTTGAAATATTATAACGATTTAGATGTAGCACTGTTCCTAGAAGCGGTAGAAAAAATGTGTGAATTTTATAAACACAGAGGTGTGGATATTTTCAAAGATGCGGTAACACTACCGGGTGTGGCTATACAATATTTATTGAGAGGAACCATTAAAGAACAAAAATCTATAAAGGTGGTTATACCGGAGGATGCTCTATATGCACCAAAAGAAGAAACATACGAAATGATGAAAGACACTCTAGTCGGGGGTCCATCAATCGTATTTACACGCTATGCAGAAGCCGGTGTTTCAAATATTAGATCAAATGGAATTAATAAACCTTGCAAGGCTATTTTGGGGTATGATGCAAACGCGTTATATTTATCTACGTTAAATAAAGATATGCCGTGTGGAAAAGAAACAATACATCATATAGATACCCACCCCACATAATCCTAAATTTATTAAAAAGTTTTGTAAAAGAGTTTTATCTGGAGACTGGTTTGGGTTTGCGGAGGTGGATATAGAAGTTCCACACAACTTAAAAGATAAGTTTTCTGAAATGTCTCCACTTTTTATAAACAGAGAAGTAGATGTTGATGAGGTTCCAGCACACATGATAATATATTTGGAAGATACTGGAAGAACTAGAGGAAATGGAAGAAAAGAAAATTGGTGGGATCTATGTCGGCCACCAAAGTACTACTCTACGCGCCACTATTGAAATGGTATTTAAAACACGGCCTAGAAATAACGGGAGTTCATCGTGTTATAGATTATATTAGTGGTAAACCCATTCGAATGGTTCGCAAAAGAAGTTACAGCCGCAAGACGAACAGGCGATGTAGAACCAAATAAGAAACCAGTAGCGGATATAATGAAATTATTAGGCAATTCGTGTTGTGGAAAAATGATAGAGGCAAAAGAGAGACATTTAAATACGACATATACACAAGACGAAACCTGTGTTGACAAAGCGTTAAGATCTGCATTCTTTGATGATTTGGAAGAGATGGAGGGATGCGTACGAAATATCTTCCCGAAAACCCCCGGTGTGCAGTAAAGAGCCCCTTCCACTGTGGAATAGCGGTTTATCAACTAGCTAAATTGAGAATGTTGGAATTTTACTACGAATTTCTAGACAAATACGTAAAAAGAGAAGACTTTGAATTAATACAGATGGACACGGATAGTATGTATATAGGAGTTAGTGGAAAAAACGATAGAGGAATTGATTAGACCTAACTACTAGACGAGTTTGAAAAAGAAAAAAATAAATGGTTGGCTTGGGATAAATGGAGCGAAAGAGAGCCAGGACTTTTCAAAATGGATTCAGCGGAGATAGGGCGATAGCGTTATCTAGTAAGTGTTATTTCGTAGAAAAAATTAATTAATTCAACTAATAAAAAACTCTGCGAAAGGAATGTCCAAGAGAACTAACAATTTAAATTGGGATAGATATAAACGAGTACTAAGTGAAACTACAGAAGATGGAAAACACATTATAGATGTAGACACAAAATAGAGGATTTAAAATGAAAGACGGAGTTATGAAAACGTACTGTCAACAAAAAAAAAAAATTAGGACTCTCGGCGTACTACGATAAAAGACGCGTGTTACCAGACGGAATACATACAGAACCTCTCTTGATTTAAGTAATCGGGGGTAGCTGGGTGCCAGAAGGCACCATAAGAAGTTCTTCGCGAACAAAACCGCGCGATGGACCATCAGCCAAATAATAGAGCACGGGCTCATCAGGTTTGGTAATAGATCTATCTAGATGATATACATTCAGAGACCACACGGGATCAGTCGCACGGCGGCTGCCACCTTCAAGCTCTCCCGGTTGATAGAGGTACCGGACGTCAACATCCGGTGGAAGCGCCTGCTCCTCTCGCCCGCGCGAGACGGCAGAGGGCTTGCTCGTCACCCTTTTAAACTTGATAGCATCTACGGGCTTCTTACCTATCAATCTGGTCACCTCTCCGTTCAGTGCGGAGACCACGGCGGGCAGTCTGGCCACCCACTCGGTCGATCGCGAATGAGGGTCTACAAGTTCTTTAGCGTATTGGTGTCCGAACAGTCTCTCAGCCAGGGTTCGATTGAAGCGTTCCACGATCCCCTGGTCCCGGTGGATGTTGACGCGGCGCGTCTGATAGAAACTTTATGCTTATACAATAGATGAGAGCCGCGCCCATGAACTCGCGGCCGGGATCGACCTGGAGAAGATTCGGCCATTTGAGAGGACTCCTCTTATATATTCGGGAAAGAGCCTCGGCCACTTCCTTAGACTCTTTAGTGGCCAACGGCTCAGCCCCCTTATAACGACTCGCTACGTCAATGATTGTCAGTGCGTACTTGTACGTCTTGCGACCGACGCGATCGTGAGGGAGAAACAGGAGATCCGCTTGGTGACTTGGTTCGGCACCGGTACGTCGAATTTCGGCGCGGAATATTGTGAGGCGTGGGTAAATAGATCTGCCAGATGGCCTGCTTCTTGAGCCATTCCTTGACAGCATTTTCTGAAACCTTGGTCGCCGCCGCGAGGTTCTTGATTGCCGCGAGTCCCTTCCAGTACCCGCGGGGGCTATAGTACGTGTTGTTTTCGCTAGCTTGCGCGTTAGTTTGGTATCAAGTTTGCGCGTGTTCATCGTATGCGAAGTATTCTAATATATCGGACAATCTCCAACATGCCCTCGACAGTTCGTCCGGTAACTGCGTCGTTAATAATAAACCTTTGTTGGAAGTTTCGCTGCAGCCCCAATCGCGTTTGGGTTGGAACAGGAGAGGGGGAATCTAACTCGGAGGAATCTAACATCCGCTTTGCGAAAAGGGTGGCCTCTTTTTCGTCCTCGCGCCACGTCTCGAGACAATCTTGGGCCAGACGAATCATACTCTTTGCACCAGGTAAACGATGTTTTTGGGCAGTGTAGCCTACATCGATCATAGCGTCATAAAGTTCGTCAACTAACATTGTTCTATATATATATATATTTATAAAAAAAAAAAAAAAAAAAAAAAAATGGTTTTAATTAATTAATTTAAAATCTCGATTGAATATAGTAGCCGACGAGCCCAACCACACCCATTCCCACGACGATGAACGCGATCTCACGGTCTTTTTGGGCCTCTGACGGTACATAGAAATCTGAAGTTGTGGCTCGCGATCCATTGGATCGAGACTTTTGTGCGGATATGCCAGCGCGTACTCGCGGTTGGCTTCTTCAAAGTTCTGAAAAGTTTGCGCGGCGTGATTTTCGCGGCGAAGCTCTTCATTGACCCAGTCCAGATGGGCGATTCGTTTTTTCGACCACGCTTCCTTTGCGCTATTGAGTTGTTCTACAGCTAAATCATGACGCTTAAGCTCCTCATCCACGTCATTTTAGAGAATATAAAGTTGCTACCGCTGAACGCCAATGCGTTTACAAGCGCACCACCTACTATTACTGCGATTGAAGCCATTTATTTCCATATATTAACTGGTAGAATTCCAGCTTTAACTTGATAATCTCGGGTCCAAACTGCGGCCGCTACATCTAAGGTCGCGAGCCCTACGTCTCTCACAGTAAAGTCCAATTTGGGAGCGGTTCCTCCTAGGGCCATCTTTGATAGTCGAGCATACCCGATACTGAAACCCGATATCACCACGGCGTGATAAAGCGCATTCACTGACATTTTACCATCTTGTTTAGCCATTGTTATAATTATTGCATATAAAAGGGGTCGCGATCAATGTTTAAATGGGGCGCATCCAATCGCGATTGGTGTTTCGTAACTTTCTTCTGAACACTGGCTGGTTGTTTGTTCAATAATATGGGGTATTTCCACACGCACAGGGCACCAACAACTGCCAGACCACCACCAACAACGAATTTGGGTTCAATCGGATTCGCCCAACCTCGATTGGGTGTTGAGTGTGCTTCCAATTCGTGAATTGGGGGTGTTGTTGTACTCAACTCTGTCTTCAGATGTTTTGCTGTCTCCGTCCCCGATTGCAACGACTGTTTAGCCTCTCGAAGCTCGGCGAGTATTTTATCTTGTTTAACTTTTCGGGTGGCAGCCGCCGCCCGCCCAGCTGCCTGTCTTTTGGGATTTTTTATATGCGGTATGTCATCCAGTGGCGGAGTAACACTCTGGTTCGATTGTGTTGGAGCAATCTGGTTCAACTCCGTCACTCTCGTGGGTGTGTCTTGTGTCATCATTTTCAGGGCTTATAGTTCGTGGGCATATATGTCCAAATTGACAGTGTTTACCCGTGGTCAACGCGGTTGTCAGCGGAGCTAAGTACATTCCAAACTTGTGATAAATTGAGCAGCAGGCTGTTCTAAGAGTGTGTCCTATAAAAGGGTCAGTCTCTAGATCGTGAATCAACCCTTCGGTGTTTGGTATAGGGAGAAGTATACTAACGGTGGTAGCGTACAAATGAATAGCCGCCGATCCAAGAGTTTTTGTCATCTCTGCTCCCAATTTGGATTCGTATCACGCATACATTTTATTGATCTCCGCATCTGACATCTTATCCACCTGAAAAACTGAGAGACGCCTACCGAGATAATGCTCCGATTGTCCCCCAGCAACCAGCGCAGCTAGCCACTCTCGTCGCGCCGCATTTTCATTTTCATTCGGAATCGTTGCACTCAACCCAATACCAACCCCCGATTCCGATTGCTCTGTCGGATCATTATTGTTGGCAGTCGGAGTTGAGGTTTCTTCCATTAGCTGATCGAGAAGTTCGTCGCAGTTCATTTTTTTCAAAATTAGTAATTTAACTATTCTAACAAGTCTCATCACTTTAACATATTGCCAAGCGCACCACCCGATACTTATGATCACCATTATGCTCGCAACAAAGCTCGCAGCGGAGCACCAAATTGTTAACATTGTTAACCATTGTTCAGCATTTGTTCAACATTTGTTAAGCATTTGTTCAGCATTGTTCAGCAATTGCTAAGCATTGTTAAGCATTTACTCGGCAATTACTAACGAGCGTTAAGTAATTGCTAATTAATTATAAAATTAATTGATAACTTCGTACTTTTGGTTGATCAGTCTTTAGCAAAAGCTTGGCGTGCTTAGTTTCCGAAAGCATCTGTCGAACCTCCAGGCGCTCCTCGCGCATGGGATAACGTCATTCTCTCGAAGACAGTCATCGAATGAGTCTCGGTCCTTGTAGTGAAAGAGGGCGACCCATTTCGTTTGCTCGCGCAGATCCTTGAGGACGGCGTTGTATTTTTGAGTGGATATCCATACGCTTTGCCTAGCATGGCAGCCAGAAAATGCGAGCTCGGAGAGCATGTCCTTCATTTTTGGTCATCGCCGCCTTGGCTGAGCAATCATCAATCACGTATAGGGTGGGCTCACCCTGGAATCTTTGGTATAAACCACGCAACCAATCGTGAAGCCTATCACCCGGGTCAATAACGTATACCTCAGGGTCGGTCCATATCCACGGGCGCCGCTGATAAGTATCGTTGTGCCGCACAGTGGGACACAGGATCACAATGTGACGAAAGGCATCGCGGTAGGACTCCTCGAGCAAGTCGAGGATGAAAACAGTTTTTCCACATCCTGTCTGGCCACATATTATGGCAGTGAGCATCTCCAATCGTGAATTGGTATTGATTGCTAGATTTCTTAATTAATTCTTTTGATGATTTTTTTATTAATAAATCGTTAGATTTAGTAGATCGCTGATACGTATCGACCATCTTCGATGTTGAGTTGTGCGTCTGTAATTATATATAAGTACACGTTCAATGGCCCATTTCCATCCGCCTCTTTGGTTATCTGGATCGTCACACCCTCGCTAGCGTTCTCAACTTGGTGTCCGCTACCGTGTATTTGGTCGTCGTTGCTGGCTCGCATGTCTAGCCATAGCGCGTATTTGGTATTCAGAAACTCCGCGAGGGAGACGGCCGAGAGCTGCAGGTCTTTGGCAACTGCTGCAACCTCCGGAGAGCGCTTATAGCCGCAGCAAACTGCTTTCTTACTTCTCATCCCACGTTGGTGCGCGCGAAGACCCGCGCTGTAGAGTTGATTGGGTACTCCCTCGATCGTCACCTCTACCTTCGTGATTTTGGGGTTGGGGTTATAGAATTTGTCGGTTTTTTTCTAACACCAAACGCGAACCGAGCCTCCTCGAACAGCATCAGTATACCTTTCAATCGAGCGGGCGGGTACGTTGACGTTAATATTCCACAATGTGTCGCCTTTGTCTTTCGTCATCTTGCGATGGCGAAGAACTCGGTCGTAAAGTATGGCAACGCGCCCGGCGTACGGGTTCTGATCAATCGCGCGACGTTCGGGCATCGTGACCATCTCGTACTCCAGTGAAACATTATCGATCGTATACGTCGATAACATGTCGCTGGCTATGATAACTCGGCCCGTAGTCGTTGAACGTTAATTCGTATTCGAGGCGGTCAGCCAAAGCGCTCTGATAGTAGGGCATGTGACTCTCCAGCAATTCAAAGTCGAGCGGAATGTAGAAGCGGTTGCCGTAAGCGCCCGCGACCGCATTGTCACTCGCGTTGTTATCTGCCTTGTTAGCAGCCCCGATTCTAAGTCTGGTTACGTTCTTATTTTTGCTGGTGTCAATACCCTGATAGACGGCGTTTTCGCGCTCATAGTCTTTATCATAGTCTTCTTGACTATGGCGCGACCAAGGTTCTGAACGACGGTTCGGTCCGCGTCCGTCGACGTCAGCGAAATAGTGAAAGCGAGGCGAACAGTCCCCGGCACAATGACGTCGTTAGCTCCGAGGTTGGGGAAGCGGACCAAGAGCTGCTGGTTCTGGTCGATCGTCGATGGGTTGTTCGTAATAACGACACTCTGTCTCACGCCTTTTGCCCCGAGGGGCTCACGCAGTCTGCGGTATGGATTGAGTTTGCGACCGTATTGACTCGAAGACATAATTAATTTTATTGAAACTATTAAACCTGTATTGTTTTGTCTTTAATATAATAATAATTATTAAAGATGGCTGGTCTCGATATTGGCATGGACGAATTCGATCGCACTACGGGCGACCGAGACGATTACCTCGATGATGATGATGAATTATGTTGATGATACCTATCCATATAGCCGCGAGAGGGCTTGGACGGTGATGACTACTTCGATGATCAGGACGAAACGGCCTTCATAGAGCACTGGTCCGAGGCGAGTAGACATTTCGAAACGTGGGAGGCCAAATCCAAAACTCCGGCATGGGCGGGCGGTGCCAAGATTCCTGACGGGATCTCCAAGAATGAGCTGGCGTCTATCGAGAAAACGAATACTCTGATGAAACGGTGGGAGAGTATAGTGTCTGAACACGGCATCAATACCACGTTGGAGTTCCGCAGCACTAAAAGAGGAGACCTGTGGGTTAAATGGGGCAACACCTGGAAGTTGCTGACGTACAAGAACCACCCAAACAAGTTCCTCAGACCCTCTTCATTGAAGCGATATGGAACACTCCTCGCTCGAGCTCTCGGAGTGCTCGACGACATTCAGGCGCCGCTGCCTACAAAAATAATAAAATCCTTTCAGGCTACCGACAAAACGCTGGCGAAGACGGCCGCCACTATAGAAACGATCGACTCAGTGAGATCCCTCGCGTAGCCACCGACGCTATTAACACGATTGAAACCACGGTCAACGAAATAAACGGCACAAATTTTGACCCACCGTTACCTCTTCGCAAACTCCGGGGACTCGATAAGGTTCTGCAAACAACTCGGGGCGAACTAGTCAATAACCTCTCCAAACTCTCAGCGCTGGACAAACATATCGCTCTAGAAGAAAGAAAAATAAAGGAAGCACGGGGCAATAGAGAATCTACCGAGCGGATCAACAAACTCCTGCGGTCGTTGCGGGACGAAAGAGAAGCTCGATTGGAGGCTGCCTCGACTAACCGTGAGACGCTTTCCGGCCAATTAAGTCGGAGCCGCGAAACAATCTCGAGGGTCTGCACGAGGACACTACACTCGGTGCGCGTATTCGCACTCTGTTCAGAGAGCGTCACGATAATAACCGTCATCGCGGCTTTCAGCATGATTATATCGACCCTATTCTATCTATATCGTCTCTAGTTCTTTCTATCACGGGTGGTTCAGCACCAGCACCAGCTCCAGCACCAGCTCCAGCACCAGCACCAGATCCATCCGGTGGGGTAAAAGAATGGATAAAAAAACAACTAAAAGCCCTCGCCAATCTACTGGCTAAATTAGCAGGAAAGTTGGCTGCCGCGCTGCCTGGGTTGATCGGGGGTCTCCTCTCCTTCTTGTTATCTATATTATCAAAAACGGTCGAATGGCTCGCCAATAATACTTGGGCTTTAATCGTGGCAATCGCCGGTCTCCTATTATTCTCTGCCAGAGAGTTCCTACAACCAAAGCGTAAATAATCCGATCGCCACGAGGGCGATGACGAGCCCTAATTTCTCCTCCTCGTGTGTTGTGCTTTCAATCTCGATTGGTGTTTCCGCTCCTGTTCCAATTACGGTTGGATTAGGGGGACTCGATGGTGCATCCAATTTACGAATTGGGGTGGGTGTGTATCCAATCCAGCACGTATTGGGTAAATTGGGGGTTTTATGAAATCTTTTTCAAATTTATTTGAATTTTCAACATCACACCAATCGCAGATTGGGTGAACCCGATCATGTTGGGGGTGCGCTTGATGATATCCGTGTTCACGTTACCGTTGTGCCGATTTTTTGATTGGCGGTGGCGATTACGATCTGATTATTGTAACCGTCAACCGGGTCGTCTCGTAGTATCATATTGCTCGGCGCCATATAAAGACCTATTCCAAATATATAGTCTACTGGGGTGCTGGCATTCTGCAAAACGTCTTGATAATTCTGGATCGCCTTCTCCAGGTCCACCCTAGCTGAGATGGCGTCCTCTACAAGTGCCAAGAATTGTTTTTGTGCATCAAACGCTGTTCCCGTGCCAGAGTATAGAACTGCGAGTTTGCTTCTGTGCGACCGAGGTGGCCCAGACGTACGTACGAATGGAGTCGTTGACGCGAGTAACCCCGGCCTGCGTGAACCCTAGACCCGTATCTAACATAAATGTACCCCACGCGTTCTGAACCTCACAGCCTGTTGTATGTAAATCGACGTGAGCCCGTTTCGGAGGTAACATTTACAAGAAAACACGCCGCAGTGCCGACCTCCAGACACTTCCGGCCCGAAAGTCATCATCGCGGGGTCAAAATTCCCGGCGTTCCGACTGACGATGTGGTCACCGGAGTGATCGTGTCTAAAATCAGTCTGCGTCCAATTCCCGGACTGGCCCCGAATGAGAACGTCCCCGAGGCCGATGCTGGTAGGAAATGCTTTCTGTCTCCAGTCCGCGTCTTTTGAAACGTTAAATTCATTACACAGTCTTTCAAACACCATACGGTCGTATGCGTTGGAAATGGGATTCCAGGCGTCGTCTTGAGGTAGTGAAATACCTAGTTCTTTGAGAATCCTCCTAATAGTATAATACGCGTGAAAGTTGTAGACACTTCGGAGCATGACATTCTTGGATGTCAGATGGTCTTTATGTGAAACTCCACACCCGACTGTTGCGCACCATACACGACGAAATTTATTTGGTTCTGCCAGAACTGCATCGGTGTTGCTTTCCACCCGTTTACCGCCTCCATCGTAGTAATCTTGGGCAGTCTATATTGTTCAAAGATGTCAGGGAAGTTGGTGGCAAAGCCACTGTCCGGTCTAACCGTTACGGTTAGGGGGTGTACAAGGGGGTTAACAACGTCTTTTTGTGTGTATTTACCTCCGACCGCGTACTTTACATTAGAGTTAAAGCTAAATGCTTTGGTATCCATTGAAAGATATTATTATGTTTGCTACTATAACTAATGTTCAAAAAGGGAGTTGTGAACTTCAAAAATTAATAGACAACTGCTGCGGAAAACGGCGGGTAGGCCTTAGATCAATCACCTTCACGGTTGGATGGCAGAATGTGGGGAAGAGCGAAGGGTTTTACTATGTGAAGGATGGACAACAATTCGGTGTAAAGCTGCCTCACGGACTGTGGGGAATAAGACAGCTCAAAGATTTTGTCAACTCAGAGCTTGACGGTATAATCAACCTCACAGTATCGAAGGCTACCGGGCTCGCAACAATGACCATCAGCACTGATAATAAGGTAGTGGTCTCCCCGGGGTTGGGTATTCAACTCGGTTTTAGACAAAGGAGTGTTTACCCCGGGTGAGTACGTCGGTGATAATCCGGTGGACTTCACCTTCACGAAAACTCTCAGGGTGCACCTGGATCGGGTGAACACATCGTACAACACGGTAGACGGATCCCCCAGCACATTACTGAAAACTGTGCCCGCCAGCGACTGTTTCTATGGCGAGACTGTGACCTTAGACTTCCCACACCCCGAGATGAAAGTTTTGGAATCGGGACATATCCACGAATTTACGGTCTCTATTCTCGATGATCAAGCGAGAAAGTTGAATAACTATTACCCGATTTCGGTAGTTCTCGAAATTTCCAATTGAGTACAGGTGCCCAATATTATAATTAATAATTTTGAAAAAATTGAGAATGAGTATATACGGACCAGGTAGTTCTTCCGATTGGGTGACAAATTCAAAGAATTTGGAACCGGCAGAAGGGGGATTCATCCCGACAGAGGGCGACTTTTTAACTACCCAAAAAACAAAGGCCTTGATCAATAGAACTATATCGAGGGCCACGGACGAGATTCACAAGAGTCTACTATCACAACTTAGAGAATATGCCCTGGTTGTGAATACACAAAGTCGTGAAGAAACGCATACGGAACTAAACGAACTAGGTAAAAAAATAACCGAATTTCGAAAGGAGGCTCGGTTGGGTATTGAGAACGTCCGAGAAGACCACCAGGCAGACCTTACGGAGGCTTATGATGCGTTGCGCTTAGAGGACTCTCTCACCAGAGAAGCGACACTTACTGAATTAGACGGGAAAATAATCGATTTTCGAAAGGAGACCCGAACGAATATTGAGAAAGATCAGGCGGGCTTATAAGGTGTTGCGCTCAGAGGACTCTCTCATCAGAGAAACGGAACTAAACGAACTAGGTAAAAAAATAACCAAATTTCGAAAAGAGAGCAGGTCGGATATTGATAAAGTCCGAGCAGACCGCCAGGCGGCCCTTACGTTGCGCTTAGAGGACTCTCTCATTAGAGATGCGGCATTTACCGAACTAGGTAAAAAAATAACCAAATTTCGAAAAGAGGCAACGTCGGGTATTGAGAAAGCCCGAGCAGACCACCAGGCGGACCTTATGGAGGCTTATAGGGTGTTGCGCTTAGAAGACTCTCTCAGCAAAGAAGCGGCACTTACTGAACTAGATAAAAAAATAACCAAATTTCGAAAAGAGACCCGGTCGGGTATTGATAAAGTCCGAGAAGACCACCAGTCGAACCTTGAGGAGGCCATTGCGGAGGCTTATGATGCGTTGCGCTTAGAGAACTCTCACAGTAAAGAAGCGACACTTACCGAACTAGACGGTAAAATAGCCGAATTTCTGAAAGAGACCAGGTCGGGGGTTGAGGGGGTCCGAGAAGACCATAAGGATGCCATTGCGGAGGCTTATGGGGCGTTACGCTCAGAGGACTCTCTCACAGAAGCGCAGGCATTACTGACATATACGAAAAAATAACCGAATTTCGAAAGGAGGCTCGGTTGTGGGTTGAGAAAGCAAGAGAAGACAACCAGGTGGCCCTTGCGAATGCTTATGAGGTGTTGCGCTCAGAGGACTCTCTCAACAGAGAAGCGGCGGTTGCCGAAGTAGACGGGAAAATAACTGAATTTCAAAAAGATGCCCGGTCAGGTGTTGAAAAAGCCCTAGAAGGCCACCAGGCAACCATTACGGGGGCTTATGATGCGTTGCACTTAGAGGACTCTCTCAGCAGAGAAGCGGCACTTACCGAACTAGATGGAAAAATAAACGAAGTTTCCGATAAACTGAAACATGATCGTATAGCCGCGACCAAAGCTCTTGAGGAGGCCTCTTATAAGATTCGTACTGAGGCATATAACGCAAACAGGGCGCTTGCCGGAATAGTGAAAACAATGAAAACGCCAAAACGTGTCATAACAGTTTGGGCTGAGAAGCGGGGCCCATTGGTTGAGGGGCACTACGAATATTCGTTCGGTGCCAAAGCGAGTGATAAATATGGGGGATACACTATGACAGCTGCAGGTGAAGTTATCCAAATGGCGGTCTGCTCGTTAATGGTAGTGGTACCAAACCTGTGGGCGCGGGTTTGCGATAAATATTGTAGTAGATGGGGAAGAACGGGGGGTTGGAGTCACTAAAATCTCTGGAGATAGTTCGACGATTGTTTCGTTCGCCGGTAATGATCGAATTAGACTTTCCCAAAACAGTGTTATTAACTTTGTTACGAAAATCGGTGACCCAGAGAGTTCTTCCACTATTGTCTCATTGTTAATTGAACTTATTGTGTAAATACTAATATATTGAAATAAATTTGTAAAATTTAACTATGAACGAATCACTATATTCAACTCTCAATACCACTCCACCAACATGTATCCAACTCTCAATACCACTCCACCAATCAGATTTTAGGTTGAATAATATCGTCGCTATGCAGGATATTTTAGTTAGAGAATGTGCAAATAGAAAAATAGACACGCTAAAAAATATAAGCGCGCGGCAAACATAGCTGAAGCATCTAGTACGGTTCTGGCAAGTGTTTCTGTGTTGTGTGGGGCGGGGACTGCTGCAACGTCTATCTACAATTGTAATGGTTCCACTTGCAGGGGTTTTGAGTGGAATTACCGTTTTATCTGGAACACTTTGTATGGTAATTAGGGCGGCGGGTGGAAAACTCGAGAAAAAAAGTAGAAAACATGATAGAATATCCGTTCTCGCTAGGTCTAAGAAAAATAGCATCGACGTTATGGTGTCCAAAGCGTTGGCCGATAAGAAAATATCAAATTTAGAGTTTGAATCCGTGGTGGAAGAAATGGGGAGATATGAAGAATTAAAAAATGATATAAGAATCAAGGTGCGCGCCACCATGCCCAAAATTGAGTGTACTGATTGGGATAAATTTAGGGTAAAACATGGAAATAAAGTCGGAGGAAATGTGACAGCACCATTATAACATAATTTAAAAAAAAAAAAATTATTTATTATATTGGTGCAGTAAACAAATTTACATACCTATACAACATGTGTTTTTCACTGAGAATTACAAATTCAGTCGAGGATTACACTGTACACACCGTCTGTGTAATTGATACACTCGGCTCTGTTTACCTTGGCTATCAATTTACGCATGGTTCATAACCCGTGTAATTGAAACATTGTCGTAATTGATAATTGTACAACACTAGGTAATGTTTATCATAACAGCCTACATGGTCGTGTGGGTTAAGGCGATACTCTATAGAGACGAGGGTCATAGGTTCGCGCCGCGGTTGGAGCTAAACATTTTTATTTATTTATTTCTATCCCTACAAATGTGGTCGCTATGGTAAACAACTGCTTGACAACGGCGTTCGGAGTCCGACCTCTTGAGGTTGATGAAAAATAAATTGCCAGTTTAAAAAAAAAATAAAAAATGGGCAGACAACTCCGGCCGCTTGAGGTTGATGAAAAATAAATTACCAGTTTACAAAAAAAAAGAAAAAAAATGAGCAGACAACTCCGACCGTTGTCATGATGTTATTTGTCTTAGCATCAACATTGCTGTTCAATAATTATTTTTTCTATTTCTTTATAAGCGATATCGTAGAAATGTACGTTCGTAAACGAATCGTTGGGTTTTAACAATTTTATATAATACACCTTAGTTTCATATCCGATACGCTTTATCCGTCTTAATGTTTGTATTTTCCTATTGTATAGTTGACATAATTGCTGGTATAATATTGTAAATGCAACGTTTTTATCGGAGCGTAATAAATTACGCTGGTATTTCATGTATTCGATATCGCCTAGTGTTCTCATTTTATAGAATTTATATATAGGATTATAACCCCCGTAAGCTTCGTAAATTTCTTCAACACAGGCATTAAAAATTTTAATTCAATTCCAATTGTATTGTATTATCCATTTTCTCTAATAGTTTTTTTTTTTTCTGTTCAATTTCAAATTTCTAATAATAATTTTCCAATTTCTTCGTTAAAAGTGATATCGTAGAAACGCATATCCGTAAACGAATCTTTGATTTTAAACTGTTTTATAAAATTAGTTTGATAATGTTTCGGTAGTGTTTCTCCGATCCTATTTAGTCGCTTCATTACATAAATTTGATACTTATACCGCGACATAATTGCCGGTTTAATATTGTAAATGCAACGTTTTTATCGCAGCGTAATAAATTACTCTGATATTTCATGTATTCGATACCACATAGTATTGTCATTTTACCGTGTTTTAATACTGTAGAAACAACAGCGTAAAATTCTTCATCCAAGTCATTACAAACGTCCAATTCGTTGTGTGTTTTATTATCCATTTTGTTATAATATTTTATTATAACCTATTAAATTTATATGTGCAATTGGACGTGAAAAAAACATGATGTATTTATGACAACGAGACAAAAATAAATCCTTTTTAGTACCGTACTATTGTTTTATCTGTTCAATTGGACGTGAAAACAACATGATGTATTTATGACACCAATTTTGGATTTTTCGTGGTTGGTGGGAGACAATTTCCTCGTTAACCATTTTTTGATTTTTAGGTGGTGGTGGGAGTAGTATCTAGGGGTGGAAATGATACCACCATATAGGGGTGGAAATGATACCACACAGAGCAGACGACAGTTAACCAGGATGCTGAGTCACGGTGACTGGTTATAGAATGCACATATTAAATTCAGTAGTTGCAGCCATGAATGGGAATATTAAGTCGGACACAGTCTACATTGTATATGTGTATATATCTTGACAACGCAGAAATGCGAGTGTAGTAGGTATTCTCCCTTTACCACGCTCGGTAATCAGTTGAATATTTTATTGGAATTTAATATTTTCGCTTCGCAAAACTTCGCATTTGCATTTTCTCAGTGGTGATCTTCAAATTTCCACTCGCCCGACTGGACGAGCGGCTTTCAATTTGCACCCGCCCAGACTACGAGCGGACGAGTTGATTTGTCGAGGCCTGGTATGGTTTATCTTATTCCTCCATGCAACGACATGATCAGTTGCTACACTGTGCCATTTTGTTATCTTATTCCTCCATGAAACGACATGATCAGTTGCTACACTGTGCCATTTTGTTATCTTATTCCATTTAAACAAAATAATCCTTGATGTTGAACTATAGTAAATTGCCAAAAATAATCGAACAGGGAAATAATTTTCCCATGGAAGCCATATTTTCTCTTGTTGTTCAACATTCAACATAATGAAATGGATCTTTCAAATTTACAAGATATACATGCAAATGGTAGACAAATACCTACCTTGACACGGTAAAATAACAAATTTCTGCATGTTTATGTTCTTTATTGATACAGTTTTGACAGTTTTATATCACTACCATATCCAACATGCCGGATAAACAATTGCAAAAATCACTCTTCCATGTGTTACATTAAAGAGAAGAGGTTAAAAAAGTGCTACCCTCGCGAGAGGTATGGAGCTGGGTAGCAATTTTGTTTCTACATGTATATCGCCATATACCATGTATACTAGAGGTGCAACGATACGGTCAAACCCGTATTGCGATATATTGTGATACAACAAACCAATATTGCAATACATATTGCGATATTCAGGGCTTAAAAATATTCACTTTTCACACTTGCCCGGCCGGGCAAGTACAATTATAATCTACTCGCCCGGACAAAAAAGTTACTTGCCCAACATTTTAGGAAAATGTAAGTACATGTACATGTATTAATACCTTTAATAAATTAGCTTTTGTACCAACATTAATACTAGACATTATGTTTGTAAAACATGGATGTGCCCCTCTGGAATACTGGAGAAACTCTTACAAACTTGTTGATGTAAATGTACACAGACGGACGGACTGACGGAACCTCAAGAGCAAGGCAATATGTCCCCCTGGCTATCGCATAGGGGCATGATTAACCCAGGCAATCAGTAGATGCAATATATCTTTATTAAAAAAATATGATATCACTCATTTGAACCGTCTCGTTTTGGGTTTGAACATTATTAATTGTTCAATGGGGGGGGGGGGGTGGGGGGGGGGGGGGCCTTCACAATTTAATGAAAAGCTGTGGGAAGGGGTGGGGGCTTATATGCTTTCTAAGGTGAGTTAACAAAATGTATCCATCCCCATTCCCACCCCAACCCCCTTGGTGATAAATAATGACCAGTCCCTTAGGTTGGTATTATACTTGTTCAAAATATGAAGCATGAGAACATAATACTGACAGATGGATTGCCAATGGTGTTATATGTATGTTCAACAGAAAAATGTGTGGGGTGGGTGAGGGCTCTCTTGTATATTTAACAATGAAAGTACAAACTTTCCTTCACTGGGACACCAATTTGTTCGAATTATTTTGCTACTGGCGTTTTAATGTTGGACAAGAAAATGGAGTCATGTGTATGAATGTAATAACGAGATGGTGCCTAAAAAGGAGTATTAATATATTATATAGTATTATTCCTTCTTTATTCGTTTATTATAAAGTTATTGTCATGTACACTAGAAAGTTCGTTTTTAGAGCAAAGTTTTATAACTTCGAACTCCTTGTTTGGTGTGTAGCACCAGAGGAAGACAAAATCAAACAATTTATAGGAATGACACAGTATATAAGACAGTAATCTGTGCTGGGCTAATGTTAAACCGGTGATAAGATTTTTTTATGCAATTTATTTTATGCAAAGTCATGCTGTCAAGCGAATGGGGACACATGATGGTTCACAACAGAAATTGGACTCCGAGATTTCTCCTACATGTATTAGTCATCTGTGGCGTGTTTATTCAAAATATTTACTTCTGTCATATTAAAAATTATGTTTTGAATGATTTTGAATAATTTTGCACTATTATTTTAACACAAGATGGCAACCGAGAATATGGCGTAAATATCGCGATACACGAAAACCGTACCGCGATACGTATCGGCAGGATGACATATCGCAATATACCGGTGTACCGGTATATCGTTGCACCACTAATGTATGTATACTCGCAGAAACACCGATCTTGGAGTGGAAGTTCACAAATCAGGGACTAAGCTGGCTAAAATACAATAAGACCTGTCGTGGTTTATCAGTTTCCAAGTTTTGTAGTCGCATTGTGTTTTGGGATGTAATTGATTGTCAACACAGCTATAACCATAGTTACTGTTTGCAATAAGTGTGAATATTACTGAATCCAAGTTAATTACAATACATGTATCATCATAATCACCATATAACTGCTATGCTAGTTATTCTTATTTCTCCATGAAACAATATGACCAGCCGCTACATGTTTGCCATTTAGCATAGTTTGTCTTATTTATCAGTTTACCCATGTTAACAAAAATGATCAGTGCCTATGCTGTTCGCCATTTAATCGGTATCCTTTATCTTCCTCCTCCATGAAACATGTGATCAGTCGCTACACGCTACACCCATGCCAACAAATGATAAATGCCTATGGTGTTCGCCATCTATCTGATATGCTTTCTACATGAAACAATATGATCAGTCACTACACTATGTGACATTCAGTATGTACATGTATTATACCAATGCAAATTATCACTGGCTATGCTGTCTTCTTCAATGCTGTACAATCATCAACTGATAATAAGCATCCGGGTATCACACCTTGGTACATGTACATGTACAAACAATAAATGCTAAAGTGTGATAAACAGAACGTCATAAACAAACTGGAATTTGTTCATTAATTAAATAGATATGCATATAGTTCATTCCTCAATGAAAATATTTTGATAAATCTCTACATTGTTTGCCATTAAGTTCATCTTATTTACCCATACCAATACAAAATGATCAGTGCCTATGGTGTTCGCCTTTTAATCATTATGGTTTTATCTTATTCCTCCATGCAACGACATGATCAGTTGCTACACTGTGCCATTTTGTTTATCTTATTCCTCCATGAAACGACATGATCAGTTGCTACACTGTGCAATTTTGTTTGTCTTATTTACCCATGCCAATAAAAATGATTACTGTCTGTTTCACGAAAGCTGCCCAAATTTTACAGCCATATAAACAATTCAAAATTATTATTTTTTTGATAATATTAAAGTCCCTATACGGCTCAAGTTGCCGAATTTGGCCTCCTATTGGGTTTTCCCACACATAAATCCAACAGGTTTCTATTTACACACACTTTGAAACTGTTTGCATTCATTTTGGTACAAAAATGAGTTTGTAGTCGATGAAAATATCAATATTTGTTGATAAACAAACAGCAGGTGCGTGTTCAAAGTCCGATCGATTTTCCGATAGACGCTCAGGTCAACTGCTCAACTCCCTGATTCGCGGCCGATGCATTCCGATAGCCGGAGTTTATCGACTCGCTTCCGAGCCGAAGCCGTTGGGTTACGGAAATTAATTTGTCAATATTGACATTTTGCACTGAGTGGTACACAAAACAAGTTTTTGTTGTCTTCACATTGCGATTAAGATGTAAATCTCAAGACCTGAGATGTATCTATTAGGCAGTATATGTTAGTTTTGTGTACTAAATCAGTTGCCAAACATGTTTTTGTGTTTGAAAAAATCGGAAAATTGTAATACTGAGCCATTCAGGGCCATTAAATTAAAGGAAAATTTAAGAATGATCCTTCTTTTTATTTCGTGAAATTTGGTCAAATATTGATTTTATTACGAAAAATTGATTTCTGTATGGGAATTTAACATGGGGGAAAAAGAGGTAGAGGAGAAAATTGGGAAATTGACTCCCGAAACCTGGCTAGATAGCTTGGAAATGATCTAGCAGAGTGTGAAGATGTCTATGGTGATTTAACATGGGGAAATTGTTTTTTCGCAATAAAATCAATATTTGACCAAATTTCACTAAATAAATTCTTAAATTTTCCTTTAATTTAATATTATCCAAAAAAATATTTTTTTTGAATTGTTTATATGGCCGTAAAATTTGGGCAGCTTTCGTGAAACAGACGGTAGTGGCCATGCCTTCCAGTAATTCCATATCTAGGTTCATATTAAATATGTGCCAAGTGATCTGAAATATATATCGGTGTCAGATCAGGCCTGACCTGTTCGCTGTTGATGTGCATGCACCCGGCCAGTGTGTAAATAAATGGATATTTGACAAAATGTTAATTTCATTTAATTTGACGTGTGTCATCAAACGTTTGTCTATTTTTCGATTATATTTACAAAGATATAGGCTATATATGATATACATGTATGTCCGAATTGCATTTTGTAAAATTGTCATACATGTATGCGATAAGGCATAATATAGCATAATCTAGAAAAAACAATATCTGTACATTATTCAGTATATGCCACAAAACTGAATTTTACCAGTTTGGATAGCATTGTATCATGGTAATATAGTATACTAGCGGGCGACTATCCAACAGTGGGTGGGTGGCAGGTGGGAGTATGCGATGGTTAATTTAACGATCGGGGTTCAACCTTACAGGAATTCCGACTGGAGACCTGGTTTGGCCCTCACATACGTCTTTGGCATTTTGTGTGTGACAGTTGAATCTGGTTATACCCCTTATGTGAGTATTACGATTACTCGTAATCCTATTTCAGGGGAAGAAGCCAAGTGACTTTGGTGTGGTATGGACCTGGCACCAGGTCAGGTTATTCTAATTTCAGGGCTGAATATATTTTATCTCGATGTAAATATTCAGTTCTGATTTTGGCATTTCCCGCCCAATGCAGCAGGTTAAACCGGGATCGAACCCGTTTGCCCGGCCTTACATGACCTTAGCTGTTGATAGGCCGTTAAACACCAATAAACAAACAAACAAAAACTATCCAACAGTGGAAGATTTGACCAAATAGCGGACAATATGACTTGCAGACTATTTGACTTGCGGACCATTTGACTTGTATTCTAGATGACTAGAGCCAAAATAGTGCCATGGTGTGGCGTGGCTTCCGTGGTGGTGACTATGGCCGTAACTTATAATTTGTACCTGTCTGTCTGTTACACATTGCTTGTCCGGCGAACTACTTAGACAGTTTACAGCCGATCCTCTTCATACTGGCCCTAAAATGATACTCTTTTGTGTTGGTGGGCCGTTAAGCACCATTCAATTCAATTCTTCATACTAAATAAACATCAGAACCATCAATAGTTGCGGGAAATAACTCCCGTCCGTACCCAGAGTTATGGTGCTCTCCATAGGGGTCCCCTGCAGAGTAGCGAATCAGATCTGATTCACACTTTATGTTCAGTATGGTACATTTTCTGTACGTATTTCACAGAAATGAAGGTCAGTATTATTTCAATAGTTCTGTCATAAATTTACAGATGTAGATTCATGTTGTGTCGATTTAAGCTAGAATCTAAAAATGAACCAAAATCTGAATGTAAAATTTATGTTTGGGTCCAGTTACTGGAAAGGCAATATTTAATTTTCTAGTCCCACTACAATGATAACATTTATTTCCGAATTACAAGTTTTGTATTACTTTTACAATACTGACATTTTTTTGGAACTTGAAAAATACACAACCGGATATTCTCTATGTAACAAAGTGTCAGCATACCAGAGGGCCGTTTCACTAAACTTCGTACGACTAAAATGTTTGTAAGTGCAAAATGATGATAGTTTGTAAATTGCACGTTAACAATTTTTTCTTGTAAACAATTATTGGGTTTACATTTATTGAGCATAGGCTGCATATGCAGCCTATGCTCAATAATTGTAAATCCATCAATTGAAATTTGCACTTACGAACATTTTAGTCGTACAAAGTTTAGTGAAACGGCCCCCTGCTCTCTAAGACACTAACCAGGTATTTTCTATTTACATTCAGATGCCATACAATACAGACCAGCCTCCAATGGATACCAGTATGAATGTAAGTAACAGTTTTTCACATGTATACATGTACATTGAAAGGGATGAGACAAAAAAAAGGAGAGAACATACAATTTTGTGCTAAAGAGAGAAATCCAGGGACATTTTTTCACCTCAAAATACTGGTGTCCCTTAACCCTTACACTGCTGAAGTAAATTTTCTCGTCTGCTGTTTATTTATTTTTTTCGATTTTTCTCGTCAAAAACATGCTTTGACAGCATTTTAGAATCATTTCCAATGCTTTTATTGAGAAAAAAGGCAAAATATAACACAACAGCAGACAACAATTGTCGTGCTCAGCAATTGTGGGTTAACCCTTGGAATGCAGGAAACGTAAATTGTCATTTGCTGTTGTGTTAGATTTGTCTTATTTCTCAATAGAAACATGGTTTGACAACACTTTACCACGATTGTAAAATGTTGTCTAACCATGTTTTTGATGAGAAAAAGTGGAAAATGAAAAAGGAACAGCAGAATACAAAATTTAATTCAACATTGTAAGGTTCAGATTCACATATATAATGAGAAAATGGCCAACATGAACTTGTATCTGAGGCCTAGGCACGGTTTAAAGACTGAGGCGCTCAAGTTATGTAAAAATATATTGTTACGGAAATTAAATGTGTACCCTAATTATAAAACTATTCCACAAGTTTGTGACATCAAAAGTGTTTGTTTTTACACAGTACAGGTAATTCTCGTTATCTCGAAGTTGACCAGACTGAGCAAAATATATCGACATATCACAACTTTGAAATAAAATTCGCCAAATTTAGCAACCATTCTCGAAAAAATCTGCACAGATTCGCTTAAAAAATACCGACTTCACTTTATTTCCGGGTTTTCATAAATACTGCACTTTCTTTTTAACGAAACGCGCATGCGTTTTTACTAAAGATATCGCATATGCATGACACAATTTCCAGTACACAACATTTGTTTTACAAATCGTACCCAATACACATCAATGAATAATCGTTACATCTAAATGTCAACGCTCGCACGTATTCAATCGCAAAATGCAAGACACGCATTTCGTCCCAAAACCACGTCGGACCTAGACTCGTCAGCCACAAACAAATTTGACGCAAGTCAAAACAAATTGGTGTTTAGAAATGTCAAGTTCAATTGACTTGGTTGCCACGCCGTTTATTTCATCTTCATGTTATATCGAGATAAACAGGTATGTCGAGATGAGCAATATCGAGATAAAGAGAATCAGGGGGCCGTTTCACTAAACTTCGTACGACTAAAATGTTCGTAAGTGTAAACTTATGATAGCCTGTAAAATTCACATTAGCAATGTTTTCTTGTAAACAATTATTGGATTTACATTTATTGAGCATAGGCTGCATATGCAGCCTATGCTCAATAAATGTAAATCCATCAATTGAAATTTCCAGACGATCCTAAATTTGCACTTACGAACATTTTAGTCGTACGAAGTTTAGTGAAACAGGCTCCAGCTGTATTAACTAATATTTCAATATTGTCACCAACATTGCAAAGTATACTTATCTAGCAAAGTATACTTTGAGGGAGAAATTTTCAATTTAAAGATAAATTTATTACATTTTTAGCCAGGTTTTTTTTGGGAAAAAATCCAGGCTATTGGATTGGCGAAAGCCGGGCGGGCGGCGGGCGGCGTCCACAATCAATGTTAAGTTTGAGTCCATTTCTTTGTTACTGTACCACCTAGGACCACCAAACTTTCACAGCTTCATAATCAAGGGGTGCCCACCACATATCATTATCCAACATGTTACCTTTTTTTGAACTTGACCCATTTTTTCCGCGCAGTCGACTTAGCCATTTTCAATGTTAACTTTTCGCGTTTACAATGTTAAGTTTTCGTGTTTAAGTCCATTTCTGGTACTGTACCACCTAGGACCACCAAACTTTCACAGCTTCATAACCAAGGGGTGCCCACCACATACAACTATCCAACATGTGACCATTTTTTTTTACCTTCACCTATTATTTCTACGTAATTGACTTAGCCATTTTCAACGTTAACTTTTAACGTACGTCTGGTTAAAGTTTTTTGGTTAAAAGATTTTTGTTATACTATATCTCTGCAACTGCTTCGTCCATTACCTTGAAACTTCACATGGGTGTTTATCATCATCCATATTTTCATTCTACCCCCAACCGTGCGGCCCCTGGGCCCAATGTCAAGGTCAAATTACTTTGAATTTTTTTGTTAAAGTTTTTTCGTGTACTATATCTCTGCAACTGCTTCACCCAATAGCTTGATACTTCACATGGGTGTTTATCATCATTGTCGCGCCTGCTTGCGGAAAGCGTGATATCGTCGGCATTTTGGCATACGTCCGTCCGTACGTCCATACGTCCGTAAGTACGTCCGTGTGTCCGGTTAAAGTATTTTGGTTAAAGTTTTTATGCCACCGGGTTTCGAAGAAACGGGTGGCATATAGTGTTTGGACCGTCCGTCTGTCCATCCGTCCGTCCATCTGGCCGTCCGTCCGTCACACTTTTCGGTTAACCACTTTGTCACAGTTTCTCAAATTTCGGTTAACCACTTTGTCACAGTTTCTCAAATATGCTGCAGGTGGCATCCGCGTTCGACAGACGCATTTCTTGTTCCATCTACTATATCTATTTTTTTAGTGTCCATGCCTCGCCCCAAGGCGCGATATGCAGGCCACGGCCATCTAGTCTACAAAAAGTGGGTATAATTATGTTATCCAAGTGTCTATGCTTGGAAAAAACCTGGCCTTCGTGGCTTTGCCTCGTTTTTTGTATTATACTGAATTTATTACATTATCACAGCCATTTTGGCTGTGATAATGTAATAAATTCAGTATAATAATTCTGCATACCGGTACTTTTAATCATCAAATATATGTAGTCGTTAGTTCTATATGAAATAATGCATTTTGGGAAAAACAAATGATTACTTCCTCAAAGTATACTTCGCTAGATAAGTATACTTTGCAATTTTGATGAAATCGGCTACAGTTTATGTGCATGTGAAGACAGTGAGATTAGTTTTAATTTTTTAAAATCAGTGTTGAAAGTTTTTATCGTGATCGCTTGACGGAATGTCTAGTGCTCTCCCGTTCCTGTGTGTATGACCTTGCTGTTGAATGGACATAAAACCCCGACAAATCAACCAATCAAATCCTGTATCTTTTCAAGCAGCGAATGATAATCGAGGGAGTACGCTAGTCGACCTCCGCAAGAAGGAAGGATGTGGCCTGGGGCTCATCATAGCCGGTGAGTTACAACAAACTTAGCTTTTCCCCTAGAATTAATTAACCCTTTCACCCCTAAATAACTTAAATGGACTGTGATATTGTTAATTTAAGGACCAATCCCATCATCACAAATTAATTTTTAAATTTAAGGACCTATCCAATCATCGCAAATTGATTTTCAGACAAGTCCATTTATAAGAAGGTGATGCTTAAAAAAAAAAAAAAAATTGCTTGCAAAAAGTGCAGATCCTGATGAGACAGCTCGTTACGAGCCGGCTCATCTGGATCTACACTGTTTGCAAACATTATGATAGAGGTCTGTAGCGAACTTGAAAGGGTTAAAAAGGGGCATGTGCAATGTACTAGGTTGGCGCTACTGGTAGCCGCAGTAGCTATTTGGCTACTAATATTTCATACATTGGCAGTTTGGCTACTGAGAATTTCAGTTGGTGGTTGGTCGGGCGAACGCGACGGCGTAAATTAACGGTAGGGGTTCCTCCTTATAGGAATCGCGATTTGCCTGGTTTGGCCCTCAGGTACGTTTTTATCTTTGTCTCTTTTGTTACCTGGGAGTTGGATTGGATTATTGCCCATTATAAAGTAGTAAGATTATTACTGATCAGACATGGCATTAGATCAGGATTATTCTGATTTCAGGGCTGAATATATAGTTTTTTTATTGTAAATATTCTGTTCTGATTTTGGGATTTTCCCCCAATTTGTACATTTACTTGAACATGTACTTGTACAGGTAATACATTTGTATATGGGATTTAATACTAAACCCATTGACCTGGCCTTAAATGACCTTAGCTGTTGATAGGCCGTTAAACCCCAACAAACAAACTAAGAATTTTTAGGAATTATTTGAAAAAGCACTGTGTTTTTGTAAATATTAGAACAAAATTAAGGTAGTAATGAAATAGTTCTGAAATGTGGAAATAATGTATTTTGTTGTATTTAATGCCCTGGGATTATGCAGTGTTTTAAAGTGGTTTTCTTTACTATGTCAGTCTCCGTGAAACTGACAAAAATTTATACCAGACCAAATTTATTTATTTTTTTAAATAAAATTGATTTTCTGTCATATTTAAGATATATTTTAAGTATATCATCAGTCATATAAGAAAAGCTAGCTACCAAAGGAAGGTGATTTCATCGAAGCTTAGAATAGAAAAGACAAAAAAAAGAAGAAAATTATAGTCGGACATTCGGTCCAGCGACTTTTGGTTGACCGTCCTACTGGCGGCAATTTTAATGGGGACTTTCGCTGGGACTGCTATGGAACAAAATCTGCCATGTCTGATATGATTTTACTATTAAAGATAGATATCAATACACAGTATTGGAGCAGTGGCCACCATTGGACGTGTGGGGTTCTACTATTAAAATACATACAGTACTGTTAATAACCTTTTCACCCCTAAGTAACTGACATGGACTATTTCATGTTAAGTTTTAGACTGTTCCATTATAAAAAAAACGGGGTAATTTTTTAAAAATGAAACAATACATAATCCACAAATGGTGCCGATCCTGATGAAACGGCTCATTACAACATTTGCATATATATGATAGAGGGCTCTAGTGTTGAAAGGGTTAACCCTTAGACCGCTACTCACAACAATTGTCGTCTGCTGTTACTTTTATATCTTGCCTTATTTCTCAATAAAAACATGGTTTGACAGCACTTCAGAATCATTTCCAATGGAAATGATTCTGAAGTGCTGTCAAAGCATGTTGTAAATTATTCTAAAGTGCTGTCAAAGCATGTTTTGATGATAAAAATAGAAAATAGAAAATAAACAGTAGACGACCAAAAAAATAAGATAGCGGTCTAAGGGTTAAGGACATACAGTTTGTGGCAATGTAGGGAGAACTGTACTTTTTTGTTATTTTCTAATGCTATTTACAAAAAGCAATCTTTCTGCGTTCCTGTTTTCTCTGACACATTCAACTACAGTATTTACAAGTTAGACCCTAAGACCTAATTTGTGGCTCTACCTGGAGAAATAGCACTTGTTTTCTGTGATACAAGTAGACCCTGATCAGCTTGCGTAGACATGCAGTCTGATCAGGGTTTACACTGTTCATTTAATCAGCGAAACACCTGTTGTGTGTTTAGCCCTTTCAATACTACAGACCTCTTTATCAGTGTTTGCAAATAGTGTAGATCCAGATGAGCCGGCTCATAACGAGCCATCTCATCAGGATCTGCACTTTTTGCGAGTAATTTTCATATTTTAATTTTATAGAGAGAAAAAACACCCTTATAAATGGACTAGTCTGAAAATCATTTTGTGATGATTGGATGGTGCTAGCAGATCAGGAGCTAGACTGGCCACAAATGTCATAAGCTCCATTTATCCAATCAGATCAGGAGCTAGACTGGCCACAAATGGCATAAGCTCCATTTATCCAATCAGATCAGGAGCTAGACTGGCCACAAATGTCATAAGCTCCATGTATCCAATCAGATCAGGAGCTAGACTGGCCATAAATGGCATAAACTTCATTTCTCCAGTCATGAATCAGGAGCTAAGCTGGTCAGAAATGGCTTAAACTCCAGTCACATATCAGGCAATAGGCTGGCCACAAATGCTACAAGGCAAATTTCTCCAATCACATATCAGGAGCTAGGCTGGCCACAAATGTCATAAGGCCCATTTCTTCACTTACAGATCAGGAGTTAGACTGGCCACAAATGCCATAAGCCCAATTAACCAGTTACTGATCAGGAGCTGTGCTGGCTACAATTGTCATAAGCCCCATTTCTCCAGTCACTGATCAGGAGCGAGACTGGTGACATATGCCATAAGCCCCATTTCTCCAGTCACTGATCAGGAGCTAGACTGGTCACATATGCCATAAGCCCCATTTCTCCAGTCACTGATCAGGAGCTAGACTGGTCACATATGCCATAAGCCCCATTTCTCCAGTCACTGACCAGGAGCTAGACTGGTCACAGATGCCATAAGCCCCATTTCTCCAGTCACTGACCAGGAGCTAGACTGGTCACAGATGCCATAAGCCCCATTTCTCCAGTCACTGACCAGGAGCTAGACTGGTCACATATGCCATAAGCCCCATTTCTCCAGTCATTGACCAGGAGCTAGACTGGTCACAGATGCCATAAGCCCCATTTCTCCAGTCACAGATCAGGAGCTAGACTGGTCACAGATGCCATAAGCCCCATTTCTCCAGTCACTGACCAGGAGCTAGACTGGTCACAGATGTCATAAGCCCCATTTCTCCAGTCACTGATCAGGAGCTAGATTGGTCACAGATGCCATAAACCCCATTTCTCCAGTCACTGATCAGGAGCGAGACTGGTGACATATGCCATAAGCCCCATTTCTCCAGTCGCTGATGAGGAGCTAGACTGGTGACATATGCCATAAGCCCCATTTCTCCAGTCACTGATCAGGAGCTAGACTGGTCACATATGCCATAAGCCCCATTTCTCCAGTCACTGACCAGGAGCTAGACTGGTCACAGATGCCATAGGCCCCATTTCTTCAGTCACTGACCAGGAGATAGACTGGTCACATATATCATAAGCCCCATTTCTCCAGTCACTGATCAGGAGCTAGACTGGTCACAGATGTCATAAGCCCCATTTCTCCAGTCACAGATCAGGAGCTAGACTGGTCACAGATGCCATAAGCCTCATTTCTCCAGTCACTGACCAGGAGCTAGACTGGTCACAGATGTCATAAGCCCCATTTCTCCAGTCACTGATCAGGAGCTAGACTGGTCACAGATGCCATAAACCCCATTTCTCCAGTCACTGATCAGGAGCGAGACTGGTGGCATATGCCATACGCCCCATTTCTCCAGTCACTGATCAGGAGCTAGACTGGTGACATATGCCATAAGCCCCATTTCTCCAGTCACTGATCAGGAGCTAGACTGGTCACATATGCCATAAACCACATTTCT
This sequence comes from Conchocele bisecta, assembly GCA_029237695.1. Taxonomy (NCBI): domain Eukaryota; kingdom Metazoa; phylum Mollusca; class Bivalvia; order Lucinida; family Thyasiridae; genus Conchocele; species Conchocele bisecta. The sequence goes on along the minus strand of CM055266.1, from coordinate 37,538,892 downwards.
CAAGTCACTGACCAGGAGCTAGACTGGTCACAGATGTCATAAGCCCCATTTCTCCAGTCACTGATCAGGAGCTAGACTGGTCACTGATGCCATAAGCCCCATTTCTCCAGTAACGGCCACATTTAGTGAAGGGGCAGTACCCTGCATAATCAAGGTTCACATTTCCCCAATTCAGATAGCATCTGTCACTGGGCTGTCATAATATTATTGGGTGTCACAGGCCAAATGGGGCCATACCGTTTTGACAACCAGCCAATACACATATTAAGCGTACCGGTATATTATGCATATTAACCCTTAGACCGCTATCTTATTTTTGTTGTCGTCTGCTGTTTATTTTCTATTTTCCATTTTTATCATCAAAGACATGCTTTGACAGCACTTTAGAATAATTTACATACTTTGACAGCACTTCAGAATCATTTCCATTGGAAATGATTCTGAAGTGCTGTCAAAACATGTTTTTATTAAGAAATAAGGCAAGATATAAAAGCAACAGCAGACGACAATTGTTGTGAGTAGCGGTCTGAGGGTTAAGCCTTACACCCTTACATATAAATTGGCATGGACTGGTGTATGTTAAGTTTTAGACTAATCCATTAAAGCAGCTGTGTCTCAGATGCTACTTGCAAAGATGCATTTCACTAAAAACATGTCACCGAATGTTGTATGAACGTGTCCCTGGTCATAAACATTCATTTGTCGGCTACAGTAATTATCACATTTGAATGTCAGCTTCCGATATTGTAAACATCAATTGCATCATGGATTTATTGTAAACCACACAAGTAGTGACGTAATCACTTTCAACAATTCATGGTTACTACTGACTACAGCTTTGCTGCAGATCAGACATAAAGACACAACCGCTTGAAATTCTTCAAAATTATTATTAGATGATATTTTCCGCAGTGCACAATTGTATATAATCACCGCAAACAATGTAATACCTTAACACGCGATGTACGGTGCATGTATGATAAGCAAAAAATAACCGAATTTAACGATTCGAGAATGGAATGTTATCGCTGACGTAGTCGATGACGTAGTGTCCAGTCAAAACAAGTTTGTCATGTGACTACATCTAGGAAATATGACTGCTATATTTAGTAAAACTTTGTTATTTTTGCTTATGATACATGTACATTGTGTATTACAGTGTTTGTGGTGATTATATACAAATGTGCAATGCTGAAAATATCTTGTAATAAAGCTCTTGAAGAGTTTCAAGTGGGTGTAACTTTGTTTCTTCTATTCTAGTCAGTGGCAACCATGAATCAGTGGAATGGATTATATCACTATTCGCATGGTTTTTCGATAGATGATGCAATAATTAGCCGACGACATATGTTTATGACCAGTGACAAGTTGCAACGGTATTCATTTTCATGCAAACTTTATTGACATATCTCAACTGTTTTTGTGAAATTCATCTTTGTGTGTGGAAACTTTTAAATATTTTCTTTTTATGAGCTCAGACATATATGTTGTGACCACCATTTGAACCATCTCATAGAGACGGTTCAAATGAGTGGTCACAACATATGCTTTCATTGAGAAATAACAAAAATAAAAATAAAAAATAAAAATTTCATACTGGAAAGGTAAATTGCATATGTAATGCGTTAGACTAGAAGAAATGGACAACATACAGTGAGTGAAAATGGACAGTTGTTATCAGTGCCAGTCAATCCAAGATCGACTCAGTCGGCAATATAGAGGCTATTCTCATTACTGACTATGCAGACTCTGTAGACCCTGAACTGGCGATAGACTGGTCGTGAATGTTGTAAGATAGCATTTGTCGGTCGCTGGACTGGATCTGCCCTGTCAGGTTATGCAAATTGATTATTGTAACACCAGGATTTTAATCAGTAGATGTTTAACTGAGCGAGAGTGAACTTTTGAGTGGTGGACATTGTTTTACATGTCGGCCTGTCACTCACCTATATATTGGTGTCCGTGGTTATTAAAGGGTACACTTTGGTATTTTTTATTAGTGTAGCCTCAAATCAGACTGTGCAAAGTGCACAGTCTGATCTGGGGCTACACTGGTCACCATTCAGTAACTGAAGCACGGTCCATACTGTGAACACTTTTGATTGAATGTCCACAGAATGAGTCATACTTGACTGCATTAAGCTTCAATACGCGGGAGATGAAAACTGTCGTCTGCTGCTTTTCATTTTTGCCTCAATTCTTCACAAAAAAACCGTTTTGACTGCACATGAGAATCGTCTCCAGTGGAGACGATTCTCATGTACTGTCAAAACAGGTTTTTATCAAGAAATGTTGAAAATAAAACATTTCCAGCAGACGACAAAATTTCAGCATAGTGAGGGTTAACCCTCAGCATGCATGCAGGAAACAAAAAATGTCGTCTGCTGTTGTATGATATTTTGTCTTCTTTTTCAATGAAAACATGGTTTGACAGCACTTCAGAATCATTTCCATTGGAAACGACAAAATTTAATTCCACATTTTGATGGTTAAAATCGCAGGTTCTTGTGTAACAGAAGCATATTTCATAACTGGAGAACCATGACTTGTGAGAGAGACATGTAGCCAGTTTATCACAGGGTATGGTATCACATACTGTTTATACTGGATTAATGGCGGCGCCGATGAGGTCTCAGTTAAATCTTATTCTTCATCAATACGCCTGTGGTTTCTTCCTTTTAATGATGACCATGTTCCAGCCGTTAACACAACGAGTCCGCCAACACCAAATTTAGTAGCATTACTTGTGTAGTTAGTCTGAACATTCTGCAGAGAAATTAAAATTCATGTTCAGACTAACTACAAAAGTAATGCTGCTAAATTTGGTATTGGTGGACTCATAGTGTTAATGGCTGGAACATGGTCATCATTAAAAGGAAGAAACCGCCCGCAGTCGTATTGATGAAAATAATATTTACCTGAGACCTCATGGGCACCGCCATTAATCCACTGTAAACAATAGACCACGTGATCCTATACCCTGTACTGTCATCTGATCTGTGACTAGATAAAAAGGACTAAGAAACATTTGTGTACATTCTAGCACCTGGTCCAGTCAAAAATAGTAGGTTTTTGCCAACTGACTAATCAAATCATAATTGCATTTTAATAGACCTGGGGGCCGTTTCACTAAACTTCGTACGACTAAAATGTTCGTAAGTGCAAAATTATGATAATTTCACATTAACAATGTATTCTTGTAAACAATTATTGGATTTACAGTTATTGAGCATAGGCTGCAAATTGTTCCCATGAAATGACAATTTGTTCCCTCAATTCTTCGTTCCCACGAATTAACAGTTCGTTCCCTTGATAACAAATTGTTATTTTGTGGGAACAAATTGTTAAATTGAGGGAACAAATTGTTATTTCATGGGAACAAATTGTTAATTCAAGGGAACAAATTAATAAAAAAAAGAATTCTACGTCCCCTGAAATTCATGTGTGTGGATAACTTTGCTAGAAAAGTATACTTTGCAATGTTGGTGAAATCGGCTACTGGTAGGTAGATGGAAATTTAACATGACAGTCAATTTATAAAAAAAAAAAATCCATGGACCTTTATCAGAAATTGGAATTATTGATAATTCTAATTCTTGATAAAGACCCATGTCCGAAAATTCGGAAACCAAGTAATACAGTGCAATAGTTTTCCATTGTGTTGCATTTACCTATTTAGAAAATCAGTGAAAATAATAAGTTTGTTTTATTTGTTTTGTATGTTCGGCTATTGCTGTGCTTAGTAACTGGACTCCCATACTATTTCTCCGTTTTATAAACTGTAGCCAGTGACCCTTGTCCATATATTACTACCTCTTTCGTTTGATATATGTGTTTTGTATACTGCCTATACATTATGAATATATGGACTTAACTAAATTGGTGCTACTGTAAAAACACTACAGACATCTATAGCAGTGTTTGCAAACAGTGTAGATCCAGATGAGCCGGCTCGTAACGAGCCGTCTCATCAGGATCTGCACATTTTGCAAGTAATTTTCATGTTTTTTAGAGGTGAAACAAACAAACAAACACTTTATAAATGGACTATCCAGAAAATCATTGGATTGGTTGGAAAATTAACATATGACAATTCATCCAGTTATTTAGGGTTGAACGGGTCGACCCTTACACCGCTATCTTAATTTTTTGTCGTCTGCTGTTTATTTTCTGTTTTCCATTTTTATCATCGAAAACGTGCTTTGAAAGTAGTTTAGAACAATTTACAACATGCTTTGACAGCACTTTAGAATCATTTCCATTGGAAGTGCTGTCAACCCATGTTTTTATTGAGAAATATGGCAAGATACAAAAGCAACAGCAGACGACAATTGTTGTGTGTAGCGGTCTAAGGGTTAACCCTTACACCGCTATCATAAATTTTTCTTGTCTTCTGTTTATTTTCTATTTTCCATATTATCATCAAAAACATGATTTGACAGCACTTATAATAATTTACAACATGCTTTGACAGCACTTCAGAATCAGAATCATTTCCATTGGAAATGATTCTGAAGTGCCATGAAACCATGTTTTTATTCAGAAATATGGCAAGATATAAAGCAACAGCAGACGACAATTATTGTGTGTAGCGGTCTAAGGGTTAATATATACATACATTCATTAAATTCCGACTGGTATATTATGGTGAGCCAGTGTAGTATGATGCGGAATGAAATTAATTTAAACTATGATAAAGTGTTGAAAATTGATAGTCAATAAATTGGATAGGAAATTGGATAAAATATATTTCACAGTCATTGGAGCATAACGTCTCACGCGGTGAATGGTTACGTGGCTAATGTTACATGTAAACTTAACCCGTACTACGCTGAATTAAATGTTGTCGTCTGCTGGAAATGTTTTATTTTCAATATTTCTCGATAAAAACCTGGTTTTGACAGCACATGTGCTGTCAAAACCAGTATTTTGTTAAGAATTAAAGCAAATACAATGTATGAAAAACAGCAGACGTCAATTTCCGTCAACAGCGTAGGAAGGGCAGAATGGGTAACCGTGGATTTGTTTACAATGTGACATCGCGACATCGAAGAGAAGCAAAAATTAACTGAAATCATGTTTAATTGGATTTGTACATCATGTTATTGTCAATGTGTTTTCAAAGAATTTTCTGACAAACTGTGTGTAGTAAATGTACGTGTATAACATGTGAATTTTATACAACATACATGTACCTTTGGTGACGATAGTGGATATACATGTATTTTATAATCATGAAGAAATATTAACCCTTTTAACACTACAGGCCTGTATAGTGGTACATGTATTGGTAAAAAGTGTAGATCCAGATGAGCCGGCTCGTGACGAGCCGTCTCATCAGGATCTGCACTTTTTGCAAGTAATTTTCATATTTTTTAGAACAAAAACACCCTTTTCATAAAAGGACTAGTCTGAAAATCTTTTTGTGACGATTGGATTGGTTTAAAAATTAACGTATCAAAATCCATTCCATTTACTTAGGGGTGAAAGGGTTAATGTGACTGAACAAAATAACAGCTACAAAATGCATTTCGGTGTACCATGATACCATAAGTATTTGTGTGATGAAGTAGAGTACGCCATGATATACAGTGTACGTACTGGTATATAACTAATGGACGTGTGACATAGCCGGCCGACCCATGTATACCATACCAGAGGAGACAGGTAAGTAAGGGCTCCAGATAAGATGTGCCTTAGCCTTTAAATCCCTAAGCAATTATAATGGATACTTCCATGTTAATATTCAGACCATGTTCATGTGTTCTATTCTATTGACGACTAATTCCTATCTTAGCCCTTGGAACCCGAAAGCCAGCTATAGCGTTGTTTGCAAACAGTGCATATCCTGATGAGCCGTTTCATCAGGACCTGCACTTTTTGCAAGTAATTTTCATATTTTTGAGAGCAAAAACACCACCTATTCATAATGGACCGTGGGTGGTTGGTCGGGCGAACGCGACGGCATAAATTAACGGTACAAGTTCTTCCTTATAGGAATCACGATTGGTGATGGTTTGGGTTGGTTTGGTCCTCAGGTACATACATGTATTTGTCTTTGGTTCTTTTGTTACCTGGGAGTTGAATTGGGTTATTGCCCATTATAAAAGTAGTAAGATTATTACTGATCCTACTGATTTTGGGAGGGGGCCAAGTGATTCCGGTGTGGCGAGGACTTTGCATCAGGTTAGGATTATTCTGATTTCAGGGCTGAATATATAGCTGTTTAGCTCACCTGAGCAAAGCTCATGTGAGCAATTGTTACCCCAAAGTGTCCGTTGTCCGTCGTCCGTCGTCGTCGTCCGTGAACATCTTCAAACGTCTTTTCCTCGGTAACCATTGGGCCTATTGTCACCAAACTGCATGGTCATGGTCCTTAGGTAGGGGGATTACAAAATTGTTAAAATGACGTTATTACATAATCCAAGATGGCCACCGTCTAAAAATAGGACAAATTCTTCAAAAATCTTCTTCTCAAGAACCGCCAACCGGATTTCAACAAAACTTGGTAGGAATGATCAATGTACAATGCTCTTTCAAAGTTGTTCAAATGGTGTCCCAAGGGTCAAAAATGGGCGTGGCCCGTTTTGTCAAATTGGGGTAAAATTTTATTTTTGACCGAATATGGTCATGTTATATATAAAAATTCTTCTTCACATGAACCGCTTGGCCCATGGTAGCCAAACTTAAATGTTATGGTCCATGGGTGAAGCCTTCAGATTTGTTAAAATGGAGGTCATCGCTAATCCAAGATGGCCACTGTCTAAAAATAGCATAAATTCTTAAAAAATCTTCTTCTCATGAACCGCTAGTCGGATTTCGACGAATCTTGGTAGGAATGATCGATGTACAATGCTCTTTCAAAGTTGTGAAAATGGTGACCCTGTGCTCAAAAATGGGCGTGGCCCGTGGGGTCAAATTATATTTTTGACCGAATATACTCATGTCATATATCAAATTAAAGGTATCGATGAGGCGATTGCTCTGGTGCAATATTTGTCGGAATCGGATGATTATATCATCCATGATGGCCGCCAAAAGGTCCATTTATTCGAGATTTAGAACATCTTTTTCTCAGGAACCACATGGCCGATGCTGGCCAAACTTCATAGTAAGTTAAGATTCTTGGGTGAAGCATTTTCAGATTTGATAAAATGAGAGTCATCACTTAATCCAAGATGACCGCCATCTAAAAATAGCACAATTTTTTTAAAACACATGAACTCAATGTCACATTCTCCTCTGGTGTTCATGGAGTCAGGTGAGCGAATTAGGGCCATCATGGCCCTCTTGTTTAGTGTAAATATTTAGTTCTGATTTTGGGATGTTCTCCCCCATTTGTACATGTATTTGAACATGTACATGTACTTGTACAGGTAATATATGGGATTTAGTACTAAACCCATTGACCCGGCCTTAAATAACCTTAGCTGTTGATAGGCTGTTAAACCCCAACAGACAAACAAACCCCAAGGAACAAACAAACAAACATAAATGAACCAGTCTGAAAATCATTTTGTGACAATTGTATTTGTTGCAAAATTAACTTATAAAAATCCATTCTTAACAGGAAATCATCTGGGATTCACCTGGGACCCAGTGATCTGGTTTAGTAAGGGTGCCTGACATCAGATCAGTACACTTGCTTTTAGTGTTACAATTTCATTGATTAATGTTCAACGGGATAGGCCGTAGGGAATATGGCATTGGACTTCAATTGGGAGTTGTGAGTTCAATCCTCACCCATTTTCGATGTAAATATTCCATTCTGATGCAGCAGGTTAAATACGGGATCAAAATCGTTGGCCCGCCCTAAATTACCTTAGCTGATGATAGGCGTTAAACACCAATAAACAAACAGCCAACCACCACGGCAATGGGATACACGTACATTGGTAGGCCGTTAAACACCAATCAATCAATCGATCCTCACCCTAGGCCTGAAAAATACTTTCATAGTACTTCCATCACACTGGTATGTCGGATGAGACTTTAAACTGTGGTCCTGTCTCTATATGACCTTAGCTTTGCCGGGACGTTAATCTCATTCACTTATTATGCCACTGCAACGATAGTTGTCGGTGGCATATAGTGTTTACCCTGTCCATCCATCCGTCTGTCCCTCTGTCTGTCTGTCCATAGACGATTTTCCTTCCACAGATTTTGGCTGATTCTCTTCTTATTCAGTATACAGCCCTACCATCAAGTGCAGGAGTGTGTGACATACCGGTAAAAGTTTTCGCTCTCCCACCAATCCATCCGCAGTTATGCGCCTTTTTTGACTCTGAATTATTTTTTTTCCTTGTCCGGCGAACTACTTCTACAGTTTTGGCCGATTCCTTCATACTCGGTATACATCCCAACCATCAAGTGCAGGAGTGTGTAACGTACACTTTTTCGCTGTCCCACCAATCCATCAGCAGTTAATTATGCCTCTTTTTTCCGTATCCGGCGAACTACTTCTACAGTTTTTGGCCGATTCTCTTCATACTCGGTATACATCCCAACCATCAAGTGCAGGAGAGCTTATCATAAAATCCTCCGTCCCACCGATTCATCCGCAGTTATGCCCCTTTTTCGACTTTGGAAATAATTTTATTTTTTATTCATGAATGCTCAACAGCGGTGGCATTTTGTTTTACAAACACTTTTCTAGTTTTCAATTAATGTTCAGTATTTCCCTGATACAGGTGCAGTCCTGTCTGTATATGGCCTTTCTGTTGATCTGACATAAAACCCCAATCCAACAATTTCTGCCTGTTCTAATCTTGCCAATATTTGTCAGTTTCTTTAATTCAAAATACTGGAATATAGTGCTGTAAATCAAGCAGCTTGATTGAGAGACTTGAATATTGTGCTGTAAATCAAGCAGCTTGATTGTCTGAGCCTGAGCTGTGTTACAGCTCAGGCTCAGACAATCAAATTGTTTGATTGCGAGTAATTGGCATATTGCCAATAAATGTTCAGAAATATGGACAGTCTGGGCAAAGATTAACACTGGTTTTTAATAGAAAAAGAAAATGCAAAATAGTCATGAACAGTGCAAATCCTGTTGAAACGACTTCTCTCACCTGAATCTACACTGTTTGCAATTATTGGAATGAGGGATCATAGATGGTTATCTCCCGTTCAATTTATTTATAGAAATCCGGCCCAAATTGTGTAGTTTAGTGCCTTTAACTGCTTTTAAAAAGGTGAATGTGGCATGATTTGTACTTCTCATCAATAACAAAAAAGTGACCCTCCCCAAAAAAAATTATTGGATGAAATTCTGTAAAATATTGATTTTATTGTGAAAAAAGATTTTCCTGTGGGAATTTAACATGGGGGCTAAAAATATTTATTTTTTAATATTTTTTATTTTTGACCGATTTTCAAAATCTAACTTGTTTTCTTAGTTACACCATTTCCAAGATATCTAGCCAGGTTTCGGAGTCAATTTTCAAAAAAAATCGTGTTTTGACTCCTCCCCCACCTCTTCCACCTCTTTTTCTCCCCATGTTAAATTCCCATAGGAAAATGTTTTTTCGCTATTAAATCAATGTTTTATGGAATTTCATAAACAAAATTTTTGGGGAGGGTGGTTTTTAGCTCACCTGAGCGAAGCTCATGTGAGCTATTGTTACCGCAATGTGTCCATCCGGCGTCCGTCGTCCGAGAACATTTTCAAACGTCTTCTCCTCGGTAACCATTGGGCCTATAGTCACCAAACTTCATGGTCATGGTCCTTAGGTAGGGGGATTACAAAATTGTTAAAATGACGTCATTACATAATCCAAGATGGCTGCCGTCTAAAAATAGCACAAATTCTTCAAAAATCTTCTTCTCAAGAACCGCCAACCTGATTTCGACAAAATTTTTGACCGGATATGGTCATGTCATATATCAAATCGAAGGTATCAACGAGGCGATCACTCTGGTGCATTTTTTGTCGAAGTCGGATGGTTATGTCATCCAAGATGGCCGCCGAAAGGTCACAAGGTCGTTCTTTTATTAGAGATTTCAAAATTCTTCTTCACATGAACCGCTTGGCCCATAGTAGCCAAACTTAAAAGTTATGGTCCATGGGTGAAGCCTTTTCAGATTTGTTAAAATGGAGGTCATCGCTAATGCAAGATGGCCGCCATCTAAAAATAGCATAAATTCATAAAAAATATTCTTCTTATGAACCGACAACCGGATTTCAACGAAACTTGGTAGGAATGATCGATGTACAATGCTCTATCAAAGTTATTAAAATGGTGACCCCGGGGTCAAAAATGGGCGTGGCCCGTGGGGTCAAATTGGGGTCAAATTTTATTTTTGATCGAATATGGTCATGTCTATATCAAATCGAAGGTATCAAAGAGGCGATCGCTCTGGTACATTATTTGTCTAAATTGGATGGTCATGTCATCCAAGATGGCCGCCGAAAGGTCAAACGGTTGTTCTTTTATTAGAGATTTCAAAATTCTTCTTCACACGAACCGCTTGACCCATGGTGGCCAAACTTCACAGTTATGGTCCATGGGTGAAGCCTTTTCAAATTTGTTAAAATGGAGGTCGTCGCTAATCCAAGATGGCCGCCGTCTAAAAATAGCACAAATTCTTAAAAAATCTTCTTCTCATGAACCGCCAGCCGGATTTCGACGAAACTTGGTAGGAATGATCGACGTAGAATGCTCTTTCAAAGGTGTTAAAATGGTGACCCCACAGATGTGCAGTCTGATCTGGGTCTACTCTGTTCGCAAAACTCAATTTGTGTGCTATTAAGTAAGAAATAAGCGCTGAAATACTTCATTTGCAAAGGGACATAACTAGCTACGTACCTTCATTGTGGTTTCAACTGTTCAAGATTATCCTACAATATTTTGGGATATCTTGGCATGAGAATATTGCATGATGTTCATTTCAAGGTAGGTTTACAGATAAATTGTCAAAATACCTTGTCTATGTGGTCCTGTGTATCTGATCTGCAACCGGATAGTAGCTGAGACAGCAATGAGACATTGACATCAGTAAATCACAAACAAATACCTGGTTTATATATACAGTCTTTCACCAGTATCTCGATAATATCCCCTATCTCAATGATTCACTAAAGTCCCGAATTCTATCCTTATGTGTTTAATATAAATTTCCGTGGCTATCTCGAATATATGCCCTATCTCGTATGTTCATTCTGTCCCCTCCGTATAAAAATACGTTAACAATCTCTTCGCTATTTCGATCACATAAACGCTTGGATAAATTTTCAAAACAAATAAACAAACAAAACAAAATAAATTTACACCTACCTCAGGTTGTTTGTTTAATTGGTCCACCTGGATATATTTGAGTGTTTGACACAATTCACTAAGCATATCACGCTGGTCATTTAAGCAATTTACTGAGAGTCGCGACGCCACCTTGTAATGTTGATTAGCATACTACCTTTGGTCATTAGTTAATAGGTGATTGTTTACTCGAAGTGTAATGGTTAACATGATTTCATATTTTTCGCGAAAATATTCGACCATGTCACTTCATCGCTTTCTCGAACCTAGTTCTATCTCGACTATATGGACGACCTCCCTTCGACTTCGAGATACTGGTGCTCGACCGTATATATATATATTTTATTTTTTTCTATATATTTATATTATAACTGATCTGCAACCAGTTAGTAGCCATTGACATCAGTAAATCACAAAAAATATCTGGTTTATAAGGGTATATGTTTAGTAGATTTTGGTCAGTGATTTCTGTTATTTCAGGGATGGCTTAAAGGGGCATATCAGGGTTTTTTGAAAAAATACTATAAAAAATAGAAACGTTTTTTTATCATGGCCCTGTGTCAAGTTGTTTAATTTTAAGATATATGACGATACTAGGACTGCTGGGTTGTTTCAATTTTCACCATGTTTTTGTTCGGAAAAAGGAAAATAAAAATTAAATGACGAACATCACAAAATGGAAAATAGAAAATAAAATAAACAGCAGACAACGAAACATTAAGATAGCAGTGTAAGGGTTAAGGTTAAAACACAGGCTTTAAATGTACTGTTGAAAAGCCTGGTCATTCACTTTATTTGCAAATATATACGTGATGGATGTAATGGTTCAATGTAAATGGTTAGACCTCTACATGTATCTTAATTTGTTTGTCGTCTGCTGGTTATTTTCTATTTTCCAGTTTTATCATCAAAAATATGCTTTGACAGCACTTTACAGAATAATTTACAACATGATTTGACAGCATTCTGAATTGTTGTCAAACCATGTTTTTATTGAGAAATAAGGCAAGATTAAAAGCAACAGCAGACGACGATTGTTGTGTAGAAGTCTAAGGGTTAAGCTATAAAAAAGTACTTTGGTTCTCAGATATCGTCAAGCATTATATCTTCAAGTAGAAATAAAATTGTACTGTAAATTCGCCACATATAATCAATAAAAAGCACTACCATGCAAAAAGGTGTTAAATCCAATCAGGTGTGACGAAAATCTGGTAGTTGTTCACGTCTAAAGAGGTTATAGCAACTTTATAGAACATATATGCAACTGGCGACTTAAAAAAATCAGGGACAAACATAAAAATCTGCCCTCCTGCATCACATTCCGCAAACCTCGTGTCTCAGAACCAAAGTACTTTTTTTATGGCTGTACGATATTTGGACGATTACTTGAATACAGATTCTAGCATTATCAATGTGTATGATCACATAGTTACAACAACAACAAATACTGAAACATCCAGAAGCCCTCCGATTCAAAGTACGTATTATTTTATAATTTTTTTATTATGTAACGGATTTTGATGAAATATGGCGCATAAAACGCGTCTTGTCAAGCTGCATTTGATGGTCTCCGTACTTTGCCCCAACCTTCTGTCGTTTTTGCGAAGAATCGAATTCCAATTCCATGTCTACTGACACGGAAATCGATTCTTCGCAAACACGACATACGTATGTGCCGAACTCCCGGGACCACCACATTCAATTCATGAAGACTCGTGAGGCTTATGGGACTTGTGACCAGTGTAGCTACTGATCAAATAACACTCATGTAGCATGATAGCAATCTTTATTATATACCTACCCATAAAATACATAGTTATACAATGTAAATAAAAGTCATATGTTCTCATCGATGAAATAAACATCTTCTGGTGAAAATACGACTACTTCCGCTATCTATATTCATAACGCGCATCTGCAGTGCCGGACTGCAAATAGGCTGCAAATACACATTCATTACCGTATACAGTCTAAAAAAAACTGCTAATTTCCATGGAGCGGTATATAATAAATAGAATATTCATATTTTTGCAACGAATATGACATATTCGTTGCAAAAATATGAATATCCTCTATATATTGCTTGTTTGATGCATGACGGGTGTTTCATTGTTGGAATGGCAAAGAGTCCAGATCCTGATCAGACTGTGCGGATGCACAGGCTGATCTGGATCTACACTGTTCGCAAAACTTGTTAACCCAATTTCTCCAGTCACAGCTACATAATTATGTGGGAATATATGTTGGGCATCCTATCTGGCTGCATCTGACAACCTAAAGCTCCTTCAAACTACTGACAAAAAATCTATTCCCATAATACACCGAAAATGTATATTGGACCATAAAAAAAAAGTACTTTGGTTCTCAGATATCGCCACCTCAGAAAAATCCCTGCGCGTCGAGCATTTTATCGTCATGGAGAAATAAAATTGTACTGTAAATTCGCCACATGATCAATAAAAAACACTATCATGAACAAATATGTTAAATCCAATCATGTCTGACGAAATTCTGGTGGTTTTACACGTCTAAAGAGGTTATAGTAACTTTATAGGACCTATATGCATTTGGCGACTTGAACAAATTCAGAATCAAACATCTCAAAGAAAAAAATGTATTTAAACAAAATCTGTCGTCCTCAGTGTCGTATTCCGCAAACCCTCTGTCTGAGAATCAAAGTACTTATTGTTATGGCCTTATGTACTGATTAGAAAGTATTGTATAACAGAAAACCTGGAGTTTTCTAATTCTGTCTGCTTGTGAAGTATTCTGAATGGGCCAGTGTCTGAGAGAAGGTACCTTATGACCTTCGTAATAGATGTAGATCTTGGTGATCTTGCATGTTCACTTGGTCAGAGTAGTTTTATTGTTCATAAAAGATGTAGATCTTGCACCATGATAAAAAAGGCATCAACATCTATTGCATGTTCATTTGGTTGGCTTAGTCTTATTGTTTTGCTTATGGCTGTTTGCCTTCAGAATCAAACGCCTTTTAAAGGTACACAGTAGACACAACATTTGTTTCTATCAGAGACATCATCTGAGACATTTTCTGGCAAGATAAACATTCTTTCGCCATTACTCCACGTATTGATTGGTATTATTATACATTTTATATCAGATGTGAATTTTCACACTCAAGATATCAGGGACGATAACCGTGTTTTCTTAAAATGTTAACTGACATTATTATTTATTCTCTGTATTTATTTTTGATGTGCAATGATCATACTTTATAATCTGTCTAAAATATTATTTTATCAGGTGACACATTTAATTAGTATAAATAATTAAAAAATGTCATGCCTCATTTGCATATGGAAATAGCCTGATACCACCGCGCGTCACTATCAGTAAAATAAACATTACTAATGATCAGGGCTTCTAAAATTTCAGAATGCCAATCTGTCCAGAGTCCAGACGTAACACTGTCGGCCATTGTCACACTGTCGGCCATTGTCGGCCATTGTCGGAGCAGACCCCCACCCCTGTCGGCCATTATCGGAGCAGACCCCCCCCCCCCCCCCCCCCCCCCCCCCCCCCCCCCCCCCCCCCCCCCCCCCCCCCCCCCCCCCTATTAAAAACTTTAACATGAAATTTCGAAGTTCAAACAAAGTACTAAGAAATAATGGGATAAATGTTGTATTGGGATAAATAAATTGTGTTTATAAACAACAAAAGTGGACAAAATTGTGTATGCACCGGGTCACGTGGTGTGCCTAAATAGCGCAAAGACAGAAAAAATGCGAACGACAGAGACGAATCGTGATGCCGATTGATTGCAGGTAAATTTACGGTAGATTAAAATAAATTCAAATTTTGCAAGTCTGTGTCTTGTTTCGTTTTTTATTTATTCCTCTCTGCCGGGTTGCCAAGCCGGTAAGTTGTCTTTGTGAATAACGACAAAATAGTTTGTTGTGCCATTTCAATAATAATCGAATGACGGACAACATAGAAAACAAAATGTGTTATATACCCAACTCGTAATTATACCCACTTTTTTTGTAAAAAAAAACGGGTATATTGTTTTCGTCACGGGTGTCCGTCCGTCCGTACGTCCGTACGTCCGTCCGTACGTGCGTCACGTTTCTTGTAACTCGAAAAACTTTTTCACCTTCATACCTACGCGCCTGATATTTGGTATGTAGCTTCGTTATCATGTGCAGATGCGCAAAGTGAAATTTTGGATTTTGATCCGACCCTCCATCATGGATTATCTCCCTTTCCTTTCGGACTCAGAATTTCCCATTTTCCTCCTCGTAACTCGAAAAACTTTTTTCACTTCATACCTACGCGCCTGATATTTGGTAATGTAGCTTCGTTATCATGTGCAGATGCGCAAAGTGAATTTGGATTTTTGATCCGACCCTCCATCATGGATTATCTCCCCCTTTCGGACTCAGAATTTCCCATTTTTTCCTCGTAACTCGAAAAACTTTTTCACCTTCATACCTACGCGCCTGATATTTAGTATGTACCTTCGTTATGTGCAGATGCGCAAAGTGAATTCCCATTTTTGATCCGACCCTCCATCATCGATTACCTCCCCCTTTCCGACTCAGAATTTCCCATTTTTTTCCTTTTTCCTTGTAACTCGAAAAACTTTTTCACCTTCATACCTACGCGCCTCATATTTGCTATGTAGCTTCGTTATCATGTGCACATGCGCAAAGTGAATTCGGATTTTTTATCCGACCCTCCATCATGGATTACTTCCCCCTTTCGGACTTAGCATTTGGGGAAAGTGGGTATATTGCGATGGCGCGCCATCGACTTTTTCTAGTTAATTAATTGCTACCGTAATTATGCTATTATCACTGTTCACACCGACTTCAAAATTAATTGTCGGCCTAATTTGGTTAGCTGCAGACACATCAATTTAATTTAATTACGTGTTAAAC
>CM055266.1:37490474-37522236 GCA_029237695.1 Conchocele bisecta | reverse complement strand
TGGCAATTTTTCTCGGACCGTTTTTTAAGACTACGGTAGTTTTCAAATCTGAATCGGTCTGAGAGCTCAAAAATCGGTCCAGAACAGGTAAACTGAAAATTTTAGAAGCCCTGCTAATGATTATATCTGTATAGCGGACACTCGTAATTTTTAGAACTGGTGGAATAGTGACACACTTAAACACTTATTTAATTCCTATAAAGACCATGCTGGGCCTAGTGAGTGGGCATGTATCTTTAAATTTAACCCACTTTATGCTTAGGATATGCCATTATGTTTGTGGAAAATCCTAAATATTTTCTTATATGTACGCAGAAGTAAATGTCTTGACCACCATTTGAACCATCTCATTCAGACGGTTCATATGAATGGTCACAACATATGTGGCTATTACTGGAGAAATAGGGCTTATGGGTTTTGCGACAAGTGTAGATCCAGATCAGCCTGTGCATCCGCACAGTCTGATCAGGATCTGCACTGTTCGTCATTCCACCAAGGAAACACCTGTCATGCTTCTAACAAGCAGTGTAGATTGTTATCATGCTATTTTATCAGGAGCTACATTGGTCACAAATCGCATAAGCCCCATTTCTCCAGTCACAGCCACATATAACAGACATAAAAATATAAATATTTGAAACATTTCATACGAGTGTATTCCCAATGTAGTGGGTTAAAGTCGGGGACTGTACCCCTGGATGATATGTGACTGGAGAAATGGGGCTTATGGTATTTGGGACCAGTGTAGCTCCTGATTCAATAGCACACTCCTGTAGCCTCGTAACGAGCTAGTATGCTCGTTAGAAGCTTGTTGTATGCTTCATTGAATGATGAATTGGCGAACAGTGCAGATCCTGATCAGACTGTGCGGATGCACAGGCTGATCTTGATCTGCGCTGGCCGCAAAACCAGTAAGCCCCTTTTCTCCAGTCACGGCCACATATTTTATAACAGCTGACCAGGAGCTATGCTGGTCAAAGGAACAATTTGCCCCATCCACCTGTGATGTGTTACATATTTCAGCTGTTATCCCATTAAAGACAGGATACACTTACTATAGTAGTGTGAAACTTTTTAGGGGGGAAAATCCTATTTTCTTCATTTCATCTCGAAAGTATATGTTGTTACCACTCATTTGAACTGTCTCGACGAGACGGTTCAAATGAGTGGTAACAACATATACCTTTATGGAGAAATAAACAAAAGAATGAGATTTGTTCAATAAAAATTATTGTATCCTTAGACTGAAATGGGTTAAGTGATGAAAGGTGTCGATTTACATATTTTCACGCCCAAACTTACTTTGCTTCGGTGATGAATGAGGACAATAAAAAAAATCAACACAATTACCATCAGCAAAATCCAGATAAGTGTCGTAAGCTGAATTAGGAAGGAGTATACCATTCGTATGCTCTAGACAGAGTCAGTATGATGTCCTATTCCACTAGCAACTAGGGATGTGTTGTCTTGTCTCCAAGGGGTTAGAACACCTAGGGCATAAAAATACTTTCATAGTATTTCCATCCCACTTATGGGTTTTGCGACCAGCGTAGATCCAGATCAGCCTGTGCATCCATTTATAAATTTAAATGATCTTAGAAGTATATGTCGCGACCACTATTTGAACCGTCTCATCGAGACGGTTCAAATGAGTGGTCGCAACATATACTTTCATTGAGAAATAACAAAAATAAAAATATATAGACACAACATTACTAAGACTGCAATTTGCTGAGTTTTTAACCCCTGATCGGCTTTTCCAACCTGTATATTGTTTGTTAGAAGCACCCATTATGGACAAAGTTTCTTGCAACGCAGACTCTCATCAGACAACAGGGAGGTCGATGTGAATTGATGTAGACACATTATTTGATTTTATCGTTTCATTAACCAATTTCATGCTGAGGATAATGCCATTTTGATTGGGGAAAATCATAAATATTTTCTTTAAATGTGCTTAGAAGTATATGTCATGACCACCATTTGAACCGTCTCATCGAGACGGTTCAAATGAGTGGTCGCAACATATACTTTCGTTGAGAAATAAAAAAAAAATAAAAAAAATATTTTAAAAAATTCATACCCGTAAAGGTGTATTCCGCATGTAATGGGTTAATTCATCTACACATCATCATAATTTTATCCTTTGGCATAGCTTACAAAGTATTTGGTACACTATCATCTCGCTATATCTCTTACTACCTATATTAGATTAGGTGAACCCTAAACTTTCACTTCTTTTATGTGTGTTTAATGGTATATTGGCAAACTGTATCTGAGTGTTATAAGAAATAAACTAGCAAATTAACTGGTATATAAAAGCTGGAATGTACTATTGAATATAATATTGTAATAAACTACATCAATTTACTGAAATTAACATATTGTTGTTAAACACAGCCTGAAAAATAAATCCTATTTTCGCTACTGGCCAATCTGCATAATGAAAATCTACTCGCCCAGGCGAAATGATACCTGCCCGGTCTGTTGGAATGAAAATGCAGGATTCCCAGACAGACACATTCTTGCTATTGTGAATTTTTCTACACCTATTACACACACAATCAACGTTTAGTCAACGTTAATCTGAGTTGAACCCTTATACCGCTATCTAATTTTTTTTGTCGTCTGCTGTATATTTTCTGTTTTCCATTTTTATCGTCAAAAACATGCTTTGACAGCACTGTAGAATAATTTACAACATGCTTTGACAGCACTTCAGAATCATTTCCATTGGAAATGATTCTGAAGTGCTGTCAAACCATGTTTTATTGAGAAATAAATCAAGATATAAAAGCAACAGCAGACGACAATTGTTGTGATAACACTCCGACTGTACTAAATTCAGCATCATTACCTATATAGTTAGTCTGAACATTCTGCAGAGACATCTCACGGCTTCCTAATGCAAACCATGTTTATCCTAGATGTTTTGTGATTGTTACAGGAGGGGCAGACAAGGGTATGTGGCCCCACATCTCCAACCTACGACCCGGGGGTATCGCCCACAGGTATGTAATGTATATCAATACCCTACACACACAATTGGGCCATTGTGGGTATGATGTATCTACACAGGGGGAAAACCTGTGACATAAAGAAATGCCCAATACAAATCCCATTACCCCACCCAACTGTTTTGATACTGTACATTACGCCATATGACGAAATATATATGTAGTATGACAACGGGTGGGTGGGATTTTTTATTGGGAATTTTTTATGTCATATGTCCGAGCTTCCCATCCGTATGTATCTACACACTGTAATACTGGTGCCCACAATGACACAGATATACACTGTTGTATGTGACTTTGACTGGAGAAATGGGACTTATGGATTTTACGACCAGTGTAGATCCAGATCAGCCTGTGCATCCGCACAGTCTGATCAGGATCTTCACTGTTCGCCATTTCATCACTGACACACCTGGCATGCTTCTAACAAGAAGTATATATTGTTATCAGGAATGTACAGGAATGTGCTATGTGATCAGGAGCTACACTATAGTCTGTTTCACGAAAGCTGCCCAAATTTTACGGCCATATAAACAATTCAAAAACCATATTTTTTTTCGATAATATTAAATTAAAGGAAAATTTAAGAATGAGCCTTCTTTTTATTTCGTGAAATTTTGTCAAATATTGCTTTTATTGCGAAAACAAAATTTCCCCATGTTAAATCACCATAGACATCTTCACTCCGTGACTATGGGGATTTAATTTGGGGAATTTTTTTTAGAATTTCAGAAATACTGGACCGATTTTTAAAATTTAACTTTTGTTTTCTTAGTTAGATCATTTCCAAGCTATCTAGCTAGGTTTCGGAGTCAATTTCCAAAAAAAAATGTTTTTTGACTCCTCCCACAAGTCCTCTACCTCTTTTCCCCCCCATGTTAAATTCCCATAGAGAAATAAATTTTTCGTAATAAAATCAATATTTGACAAAATTTCACGAAATAAAAATAAGGCTCATTCTTAAATTTTGCTTTAATTTAATATTATCGAAAAAAATATTGTTTTTGCATTGTTTATATAGCTGTAAAATTTGGGCAGGTTTCGTGAAACAGACTATAGGCACAAATCATATAAGCCCCATTTGTCCAGTGTCAGCCATATTGGATTTGGGATACATGTACAACTAATCATTTTGAGTAATGTTCAATGACCTGATACTGTCAAAATAATAGTAGGGTCATATTCCAGGATTCTGTGACCATTTTGTTCCTACCTTTTTTTAGCTCACCTGAGCGAAGCTCATGTGAGCTATTGTTACCGCAATGTGTCCGTCGTCCGGCGTCCGGCGTCCGTCGTCGTCCGTCGTCATCCGTGAACATTTTAAAACGTCTTCTCCTCGGTAACCATTGGGCCTATAGTCACCAAACTTCATGGTCATGGTCCTTAGGTAGGGGGATTACAAAAATTTTAAAATTACGTCATTACGTAATCCAAGATGGCCGCCGTCTAAAAATAGCACAAATTCTTCAAAAATCTTCTTCTCAAGAACCGCCAACCGGATTTCGACAAAACTTGGTAGGAATGATCAATGTACAATGCTCTTTCAAAGTTGTTAAAATGGTGACCCTGGGGTCAAAAATGGGCGTGGCCCGTGGGGTCAAATTGGGATCAAATTTTATTTTTGACCGAATATGGTCATGTCATATATCAAATCAAAGGTATCAACGAGGCAATCACTCTGGTGCATTTTTTGTCGAAATCGGATGGTTATGTCATCCAAGATGGCCGCCGAAATGTCAAAAGGTCGTTCATTTATCAGAGATTTCAAAATTCTTCTTCACATGAACCGCTTGGCCCATGGTAGCCAAACTTAAAAGTTATGGTCCATGGCTGAAGCCTTTTCAGATTTGTTAAAATGGATGTCATCGCTAAAGCAAGATGGCCGCCGTCTAAAAATAGCATAAATTCTTATAAGATCTTCTTCTCATGAACCGCCAGCCGGATTTCGAGTAAACTTGGTAGGAATGATCGATGTACAATGCTCTTTCAAAGTTGTTAAAATGGTGACCTCAGGGTCAAAAATGGGCGTGGCTCGTGGGGTAAAATTTTATTTTTGACCGAATATGGTCATGTCTATATCAAATCGAAGGTATCAAAGAGGCGATCGCTTTGGTACATTTTTTGTTGAAATTGGATGGTCATGTCATCTAAGATGGCCGCCGAAAGGTCAAAAGGTCGTTCTTTTATTAGAGATTTCAAAATTCTTCATCACACAAACCGCTTGGTCCATGGTGGCCAAATTTCACAGTTATGGTCCATGGGTGAAGCCTTTTCAGATTTGTTAAAACGGAGGTCGTCGCTAATCCAAGATGGCCGCCATCTAAAAATAGCGCAAATTCTTAAAAAGATTTCTTCTCATGAACAGCCAGCCAGATTTCGACGAAACTTGGTAGGAATGATCGATGTAGAATGCTCTTTCAAAGGTGTTAAAATGGTGACCCCGAGGTCAAAAATGGGCGTGGCCTGTGGGGTCAAATTTTATTTTTGACCGAATATGCTCATGTCATATATCAAATTGAAGGTATCGATGAGGTGATTGCTCTGGTGCAATATGTGTTGGAAACGGACGATTATGTCATCCATGATGGCCGCCAAAAGATCCATTTATTCAAGATTTTTAACGTCTTTTTCTCGGGAACCACATGGCCGATGCTGGCCGAGGCTGGCCAAACTTAAGTTAAGATCC
Organism: Conchocele bisecta; assembly: GCA_029237695.1. NCBI lineage: Eukaryota > Metazoa > Mollusca > Bivalvia > Lucinida > Thyasiridae > Conchocele > Conchocele bisecta. Next base: position 37,516,533 of record CM055266.1, on the reverse strand, counting down.
TTGGGTGAAGCATTTCCAGATTTGATAAAATGAGAGTCATCGCTTAATCCAAGATGACCGCCATCTAAAAATAGCACAAGTTTTTTAAAACACATGAACTCAATGTCACATTCTCCTCTGGTGTTCATGGAGTCAGGTGAGCGAATTAGGGCCATCATGGCCCTCTTGTTTGAAGTTTTCGGAATAATAGCTAAACTCAATGGAGTTTTACGGAATAAAGTGGTGCAGTTGAATGGCATTAATCAGCTGAATTGCATATACTGCGCAACCACATAAGTTTTCTAATTCGCCATTTGCTTTTCTTTCCGAGACTTAATTATTCGAGATTGCGGATGGCAGCCATCTTGGATTAAGAAGTCAGGATGACATCCAAACTAAACAATAAACAATTCCAGTGTGTTTATCAGGCCGAAATCTGTCATAAAAGACGTCTACTTACTATTTGTAGCTTATCTGACTACCGAGATATTGCATCTTATAATTTTCAAGATGGCAGATAGCGGCCATTTTGGATTTTGAGATCAGATGACATCCAAACTGAAAAACAATTATTCCATTGGGCTTACCATGATATAATTAGTGAAAAAGTCACCTCATTCGTACTTGTAGCTCATCTGACTCCTGAGATATTGCATCTCACGATTTTCAAGATGGCGGACGGCGGCCATCTTGGATTTTGCGCTCTAGCGGATCATGCCTCCATTTTTGGGAGGGGCATAGGAGCTCATTTTTTCCTAAAATGATTCGGGTAGTCAAATCAGTGATAAAAAAAAGGTAGGAACAAAATGGTCACAGAATCCTGGAATATGACCCTACTAATAATGGTAATCTCCAAATGCAACTTTAAGAAAAAAATGTTCACAACTGTATATACAGTCCATGACATTAATGGACAAAGTTAAACTTTATTGTCCTTGTTCATTAATGCCATGTAATTAGAAACAAAATTGCTCCATACCTCTCACGAGGGTAGCAATTTAACCCCATCTCTTTACTGTAACACATGGTAGAGTGATCTTTGCAATCGGTTATCCTGCATGTTTTATATGTTAGCGATAAAAAACTGTCCAAGCTGTATCAATAAATTATTAATAAAGAACATACACATGCATAAATTGGTTATTTTACCATGTCAAGTTGTTTATCTACATGCAACAGGTTTGGGTATGCACTTCGGTTGCTCACATTTTTTGAATGGGTCAAATTGTAGCCGTAGATAACATATCGGAGGCTAATTATTATAGCTATCATTGAATGTGCCAGAAACATTGTGATAGACATTTAGCAATCATTTATGGTTAACTGTACCTCTGATTAACCATCAACATCATAAATTAAGACAGGTCACCGATGAGATTAAAATCCTGTGTTTCAAAATTGCAGTTGAATTACCTCTATATTTAATATACCTGTAAAACCGGTTGAGAATGTTTGTACTTGAAATCGGGCATATCCTCCTTTTTGTATGAAATCAGTAAACTCATGTGGGAAATCTAAAGTATTTTTCAACATGTCATATCCCTTTCAACACTACAGACCTCTATAGCTGTATTGGCCAACAATGTAGATCCAGATGAGCCTATTATGTATTCATCTTGTACGGGCGGGCGGGCGGCGGGCGGGCGGTCGGGCACAGCTTGTCCACGCAATAACTAGAGTGCTACTTGACGGATTGTAACAAAATTCAGTACTCATGTTTATCACGGCAAGACAAAGAAGCCTATTAATTTTGAAAAATTACTGATGACTTATCTCCCCTTGGCGGCTGTTTTGTATTTTCTGACTCTATCCTTGTCCACGATATAACTCAAGTTCTACTTGACGGATCTTGATCAAATTCAATATGCATGTTTATCATGGCAAGAACCCTATTAATTTTCAGTGAGTTATCTCCCCTTGTTAAATGGCCTTGCCTCGACATGCATATATTGTGACCTTCGGCACTCTTTTTCATAAATGGAATAGTCTGAAAATCATTTTGTGATGATTGGATTGGTCGGAAAATTAATATCAAAATCCATTCCAATTACTTAGGGGTGAAAGGATTAGACCTTCACTCATTTGCTATGAATATTTCATCAACTTTCGACGTCATTATAGAGAGGATCTTAATTATGTGAGTGATTTCGACATCACAGAAAATATCGCAAATTTTGTAAACATTATCATGAATCTTCTTCAAAATTGTTTGCTTTGTCTCATATAAGGTCGGACATCCTCGAGGTTGGGGACATGATCCTGTCGGTGAACAGTATCCGCACCCTCAACATATAATATTAAACAACCCCACTCATGTAAGATCCTCTATATAAGGTCGGACATCCTGGAGGTAGGGGACACGATCCTATCTGTGAACGGTATCCGCACCCTCGGTATGAAGCATGACGAGATCGTCAATCTACTGAAGAACGCAGACGATCAGGTCCGACTGGAGATTGAGTACGATTTACCCGACTGTGGTATGTGTTTGACAATTTTCTAAAAATGTTAACCCTTAGACCGCTACTCACAATAATTGTTGTCTGCTGTTGCTTTTATTTCTCAATAAAAACATGGTTTGACAGCACTTCAGAATCATTTCCAGTGGAAATGATTCTGAAGGGCTGTCAAAGCATGTTTTTGATGATAAAAATGGAAAATAGAAAATAAACAGCAGACGACAAAAAAAGATAGCGGTCTAAGGGTTAATGTCTTTGTACCTAATAATATAATTTATCACATGAAAACATTATTATGCCTTGTATTGTTATAGCCTGTTTCACATGAAATGACACATGTGTCATAATACCTGGAGCGAATTTGATTGGCTGACCACATCACCATAATTACATATTCGTATTATGCGCTGGAGGCTCAGTACATAAATTGTGCCTGACTCGTTTCATAAATCTCATACCAAAGCTGATTTGAGATCCTCTTTTTACCAATATCAGCCCTTCCAGCGGTCCTATAATTCCTATAATTCCTATATTTTTCAGACTTTTTCAAAACGTCCTATAATATCCTATATTTTGGGCAAAATTCCTATAATTCCTTTATATTTTTTGGGTAAGCAAAAGGTTGCTTTTTCTTTGGTTAAAATAGAACTTTTTTGTTAAATTTGTTGCACTAAATTCATCATGCAATTTAAAGGACATCCATAAGTATTTATTAATGTGATGTTGACATCATTTCAACAAAATTAATTTATGTAGTACCATGTGTGCCAATTCATTCTTAATTGTTTTTCAAAAATCCCTTTTTTAAGGTAAATGACTTATTTGCACAAATAAATGATTTGTGGTGGAACGCGGCTGGCTAGAAGGGGTGTTGGGAGGCCAGATATAGTGTCCTATATTTTTTGGAAAAAAAATCCTATATTTTTTTCTTTCGCTGTGCTGGAAGGGCTGCAATATGTAATACATGTATTTATATAGTTACAGAGCTCCAGATAATCTGCGTATTTGCGTAAATACCCAATTAAAATTGCCAAAAAAAAAACAAATGAAATTTAAAGTAGCGAGTATCAAATTAACACTACAGTCCTCTATAGCGGTGTTTGTAAATAGTGTAGATCCTCTTATCATTAATGGACTGGTCTGAAAATCATTTTGTGATGACTGGATTGGTCAGAAAATTAGCACTTCAAAGTCGATTCCATTTATTTATGGGTGAAAGGGTTAATCTAAGAAATGTGACGTCAAACCGACAATCTCTGCAAATTCTAATGCACCGAAAATAGAAAGCACGCATCTGATTGGTCAATTGTAATTACAGCCTATAAAATCTGAAAAATTACAGCATATAAAATCTCTGCTTTACCAGTCTGTGTTATACAACTTGACAGATTTATGTAACCCTACGCACTTTTGTAAACAATGGCTAGCGGCGGGGAATCCAAATATTTCCGAAATCATTTTCGGTACATGTTCAGTTGATCATTCTGCCATATTGACCTGTACAACCCAAAGCGGAAAAGAGAATCGACCAATGACTGACAAGCATGACTTCAGGGTGGCCCTTCAACAAATTCCCAAGAATATTACCCCACCCGCCCAAAATACAGAAGAATTTAGTAAAATGCTCAAATGCAAACTCAACAATATACTAGCCTATAACTTTACGAATTCCAATGTGCACATACATGACTATACATAATAAACTGTATTGTAGATGGGTAATCACCTGAATTACTGTCTGTTTCACGAAAGCTGCCCAAATTTTACGGCTATATAAACAATTCAAAAACATTATTTTTTTCGATAATATTAAATTAAAGGAAAATTTAAGAATGAGCCTTCTTTTTATTTCGTGAAATTCGGTCAAATATTGATTTTATTACGAAAAATTGATTTGTCTATGGGAATTTAACATGGGGGAAAAAGTGGTAAGGAAGTGTGGGAGGAGTCAAAAAACGAAAAATTTTGGAAATTGACTCCGAAACCTGACTAGATAGCTTGGATATGATCTAACTAAGAAAACAAAAGTTAAATTTTAAAAATCGGTCCAGTATTTCTAAAATTCAAAAAAATTTCCCCATGTTAAATCCCCATAGACATCTTCACTCTGGGAAATTTTGTTTTCGCAATAAAATCAATATTTGACCAAATTTCATGAAATAAAAAGAAGGCTCATTCTTAAATTTTCCTTTAATTTAATATTATCGAAAATAATATTGTTTTTGAATTGTCTATATAGCCGTAAAATTTGGGCAGCTTTCGTGAAACATACTATAGGCGTAAATCCTGGGAAATCCAGTTGACTCTTATTTACATTTCCTTTATAAAAATCGCACAAAGTGACGAACCCACTGCCGAAATGTTGACATTTCTTTAAATGCATAAAAGCAATTGACTGTTGTACCTACACATAGAAAAGCAATACAATTGTCAAAATAAACTTTAGAGTTTGATACATGTATACATGTCTTAGAAAAAGTCCTGTTAATCTCAATTTGAAATGGGAATATTCTTCGGCGGAGCTACATTTCTTCAAATTCATTTGGTGTGAGGCGGTTATAGATGACGACAACAACCTGCTGACGTATTGAAAAATATCACTGTTCATGATATGCGACGACGTTGCAGAAAGTAGAGAGCACACTAGGCGTATTAGAATGGGGATAACCATGCTTTGTTTGTCGATTTGGAGCTGTATGTGTGAGGTTTTATGGTCTGAGAACCAGTACAACAAAGCATGGTTATCCCCTAATTCTACCGTCAACGATGGTAGTTAACCGTGATTTTCAAAGTTTGATGACCTATACATGTATATAAGCCAGTAGCCGATTTCATCAAAATTGCAAAGTATACTTTCCCACATGTAGCAAAGTATACTTTGAGGGAGCAATCATTGATTTTTCCGAAATGCATTATTTAATGCAGAACTAACGATTGCATATATTTGATGATTAAAAGTATGCAGAATTATTATACTGAATTTATTACATTATCACAGCCAAAATTGGCTGTGATAATGTAATAAATTCAGTATTTTATTTTGGCTGTGATAATGTAATAAATTCAGTATAATAAAAATTAATAAATTTATTCTAAAATTGAAAATTTCTCCCTCAAAGTATACTTTGCAATGTTGATGAAATAGGCCCCTGGTCTATTCACAGGGCCGAAAGACGTGTTCTCCGTCCGCTGTAAGCAGCACACGATCAACCTCGTGACGGACGGCGCGAGTTTCGGCTTCACTCTGCGGGGCGGCACGTGTCCGAACCGGGCCAAGTGTCGTCCCATCACCGTCACACAGATACGACCAGGGGGCGCCGCTGACAGGTTTGTCGATAACCGAATGTCTTGTGCATCACAGACAAGCCATGTGATTTATATGTCGCGTGTGTGGGTTTCCATGTCCGTGTAACGTCCAAATTCTGCATTAAAAGTTTTTACGTATCTTTACAAACCTAAAACCTTACTGGAATTTATTTCAAACTTGAAATAAATACACAATGAGACCATCGAATCCTTCAGCGGGCTTGACATGCGGGCTGCCGTCATCTGGTTATTCTATAGCCCATCTATGCCATAGCCAATCTATATTATAGTCGATGTGAAGAGTTGTTGATTTTGTGTGAAACCTATTTATCAGCTACGGCAGTAGGGTGGTACTCCGCTGTCTGCGCTAGCTAACCTTACCAATATTTGTAAAATTCTTTCTTTCAAAATGCTTGAATACTGTGCTTGGAGTCAATCAGCTTGATTGGCTGAGCCTGAGCTGTAGCACAGCTCAGGCTCAGCCAATCAAGCTGCTTGATTTGCGAGTTGAGATTGCCAATGGATGTTCAGAAACGTTGACGTCTTGGCAAAGATTAACGCGCTATTTCTCGTCGTCCTGTCTGTCATGTCGTACCGACTATTTGCAGAGAAGGGTCATTGAAGACGGGCGACCGTATTTTGGCGGTGAACGACTTCAGCGTGGTGAACCTGAAGCTGACCGAGATGGCCATGTTGTTGTCCGAGTGCGACAGCTCCACCACCTTCACTGTGGAGTACGATGTCTCCCTGATAGGTATGTAGGTGGACAGAAGTAATTTCCTGAAAGTTAAAATCCCATAGACTTACATGTATTTCCATCTTTACTCTCACATATGTAGCTCAGTACATTCTTTACCAATTTGATGAAATATAAAGTATTTGAAAGAAAATAGATTTGTACAGAATATGAATGTTTTGGTTACTGATTATCACAAGCAGTTTGATAGATACATGTTTTTAAATATGGCATAATTAGCGACGTCACCATTGGCGTCGATGGGAACATCATTTCCAAAAATTTCCCATATGCTTAACTGCATGCATCTTGTATACTACTTTGAATATTGAATACAAATATGAATCAAATAAATTCTGCGCAAATCTGTTGGCAACTCAATGCATTTTATTTCATTAAAATCTGTACAGTATATTTGAAGTAACATGCTTACAAGCACAGTTACAAATATATGTATATGGAATTTCAATGGGCGAGGAATTTCCAACATCTGTACAGTAGAACCTCGTTAAACCGGATGCAGGGACAACGTAGCTGAGCTTAATTTGGATATTTAAAATTGCCATCTATCTGTGATGATACTGTCTGTTCATGATTGCAAAGCACATACACGCATGTCTTGAAGTAGACATCATCTGCCTGTTTTACAGTGGAACCTCTCTAAACCGGAGAGGTTCCACTGTATTGTGACAGGTTGGCGCGTCCCCGCCAGTAGGGCTAATTACAAACATTGTGTGAAGTTTCAGCCATTGATTTGGAAGATACACTATAATATGGTTGTTCAACCATTGGGCCATAAAAAAAAGTATTTAGGTTCACAGATATGGCTGCGTCTGAATAATGCCTGCACGTCGAGAATTTTATTGTCATGAAGAAATAAAATTGTTGTATAAATTCGCCACATGATCAATAAAAAACAGTACCATGCAAAAATATGTTAAATCGGGTCTGACGAAAGTCTTGTGATTGTTCACGTCTTAAAAGGTTATAGTAACTTTGTGGAACATAAATTATTTTTTTTTAAATGTTCGTCTCTGATTTTTTTTTCAGGTTGCAACATCTCAAACAAAAAAATGTAAAATATATTTAAACAATTGGCTCTCCCGCTTCACATTCCGTAAACCCTGTGCCTGAGAACCAAAGTACTTATTTTTTATGGCCTTACAATAGGAATGCAAACTTTAGAAAGTAGTTCCCGTTATAAAAGCTAGTCTAATTAATTTAAATATAATAGTTTAGTCACCATTGATTGAATTTTTTTTTTTTTTTTATAATACTGAAAAATAACTAAGTGTTTGCAATGATTTTCAGTTTTATAAACTTGTTTTTACCAATCCCCAATTTTTGTCCAAGTACAGCATGTGGCTGTGACTGGAGAAATGGGGCTTACGAGTCTTGCAACCAGCATAGATCCAGATCAGCCTGTGCATCCGCACAGTCTGATCAGGATCTGTACTGTTCCGAATTCCATCAATGAAACACCCGTCATGCTTCTAACAAGCAATATAGACCGTTAGCAGGCTACAGGAGAATTTTATTTGATCAGGAGCTACACTGGTCACAAACCGCATAAGCCCCATTTCTCCAGTCACAGCCACATATCACTTGTCTACACACTCGTATAGTGACGGGCTGTTAATCTTGCCCCGATTATCAACATTTCTGAACATCTACTGGCAATGCCAACTCAGAATCAAGCAATTTGATTGACTGAGCCTGAGCTGTGACCCAGCTCAGGCTCAGTCAGTCAAGCTGCTTGATTTCAATCACAATATTAAAGTATTTTGCAATAAGGAAATTGATAAATATTGGCATGCTTAGCACAGGTGGTGGTGTAAACGGTATTAAACAAAGATCAATTGCCACTCTACCATTCAACCTCCATCCAGAATACCGTAATATCCCTAAATGTTCGGACACAATTTATTCTGGGAAACACACATTAATATATGGTTTCTCACAGCAAGGAATGTACAAATATTTACGACTAGTATGGTTATACTTGTTTATCACAATACTAATGTATTTGGATACAATTTGTTTTGTGAAACCCATATGTTTTAGGGTTTTTCCAAAATAAATGGAGTCTGAATAGTTAGGGTTAGTACGTTAGTTTCACTGTTTAAAGTTTATATATCCAATCAATTTTCAAAACATTTCTTTCCTGTAATATCTGCAGGAATGGCCCTAACCTAAGGCATATGGCAGTGAACTTCAATATCGGAGGTAGTGAGTTAAATCCTCAACCTACACATGGAAAATACTTGCAACATAATATGGTCTTTCGGATGATAATTTATACCGAGGTCCCATCTCTAAATGACCTTAGCTGTTGCTGGCACGTTAAACCAATTCATTTTTTTTCTCGGCTTGGACACAGTAGGAATTCCTCGGTGAATTCCTTCCTAGCCTTTCCTGACAAACTCTGTATGTCTCTACGTAGATGCGGTGCAGAAGGCAGCGGGTGCCCTGCTGATTGAGCTGGACAAGACCCCGGGGGCCGCCCTGGGCATCACCCTGTCCCACGCCCGCTACAAGGGCAAACACTGCGTCTGTATAGACAGCATCACGCCCATGAGTATCGCAGACAGGTAACTGCATTTCCTTGATGGAATATTAAAGGGCCACTCGGATGCAGGTGTGTTTCATATGCACAGTGTAGCACGTGACAATCTTACAAGACGGGTAAAAACCACATGCAAATATTCCATGTCTGTCGCAAGTTATAGAGGTTTTCATTTCTGCATATTTCAAATATGCAAATGAGCTGTGACATCACAGTAAGTTCATTTAAATAATGCAAATTATGATATTTGTTTTTCCATTAAAATCAATATTATTGTGAAGATAAATGTATTTTTTCTTTGAAAAGTGAATTTCTGTATACATGATTTGAAATTAAAACCTCTATAACTTGTGACAAGAGATGGAATATTTGCATGCTGTTTTCATCAGATTGATATGCATATTAACCCTCACTACGCTGGAGACGGAAATTGCCGTCTGCTGATTTTCATTTTTGCCTTAAATCTTAAAAAAAAAAAAGTTTTGACAGCACATGAGAATCGTCTCCAGTGGAGACGATTCTCATGCGCTGTCGAAACAGGTTTTTGTCGAGAAATATTGAAAATAAAACATTTCCAGCAGACGACAAAATTTAATTCAGTGTAGTAAGGGTTAAACACAATTGCATTCCAAATGCATTTTATATTAACCCGTTCAACCCCACAGACCATAAAGCCAACTTGTACAAACACTGTAGATCCAGATGAGGCGGCTCGTATCGAGCTGACTCATCAGAATCTGCAGCTTATACAGAGCTCCAGATAAGCTTTGTTTCTAAAACGTACTATACCCCCTGATTTCAAAATTATTGTGTGTTTTACTTTTGCAAATGGATTATTGATTTTCTTCGTGACTAAATAGGGAACAAAGGGTAAACACAAATTAAACATTCACTTATTTGAGCTACAACTGTTTGCTTTTTGCAGCTCTACTAAGTGAATTTTCAACTTTATGACAGTGTTTTCACTACTCGATTTGAAAATCAATGCGTATTTTCACATTGCTATGCATATTTTGTACTCCCACTTTTGATAATCAATGCGTATTCAGCTAAAATAATTACGTAAAATATGCCAATATGCACCTTATCTGGAGCTCTGGCAGTTATCAGTATTATTCAGTTCTAAAAAAATCAAAGTTTTCTCATGAACCCTTTCAACCTTGGATATCCGAAATTGGCTTTTTCATACTAATATTTGGACTATTCCATTAATGATAAAATGCAGATTTTTGTAAAGGTGTATAATAGTGACAAATGCTGCAGATCCTGATGAGACAGCTCGTTACGCGCGGCTCATCTGAGTCTGCAATGTTTGCACATGTTGGCTTTCTGGCCTCTAGGATTGAAAGGGTTAATGGACTTTTCCAAAGAATTATTTTATTTTTTTTCAATATTCAAAGACAAGCAGCATGTTTTAACTCGATTGAATGCGTTCACAATTTTATTGCCAAGTTATTTGTTAACTTAAATTCTTAGATTTATTTGAATTAGCATCTTATGGTGTAAATATTGTCCAAAATGGCAATTGGTACCATATATTTGTGATTATCTACCATTATTGATTGACGAAACATTGCAGGTGTGGGGCGTTACACATGGGCGACCACATCCTGTCCATAGATGGCGCTGATGTGGAACACATGACCGTTGCCGAGGCAACCCAGCTGCTCAAGTCGACACCTGGCGACCAAATCAAGATGGAGATCCTGCCAGTTCGGCTTGTGGACCAGAAGTTCTCCAAGGACAGCATGTTGCTAGGCAACAGTAAGTTACCATGGTTGTCATGGGGGGGGGGGGCGGCTGGGAACCGAGATATACACTGGTACCCAGTTCCAACATCCCATGGGATCATGTGCATCAGAACATAGTGACATAGTGTTTTATGTCATTTTCGCAGTTGTATTTTCTTATATGACATGCTACCCAGTGATTTGCCGTGATTCTGGAGGGATTTATTTCCTTGAAGGAAATATTTCCTCCTAGTCGTTCGCGAGACGTAATTGACGTCCTGTCATTTCTGGCGCAGAAACAATTCATATGCTAACGTCAACATTGTCAATTTTGACAATGTTATAAACTGGTCTAAGAGCAAATTTCAGATTTGTCGAAGAGTATGTAATACACAATTTATTCCACTACCATTTTGAAATACCGGATTTATTTCCTGATACATCTGGAAATCCAATAAAGAAACGAGTGCAGAGCACTCGTTTCTTTATCGGATTTACAGATGTCAAGGGAAATAAATCCGGTAGTTCAAAATGGTAGTTGAATAAAATCTATTTGACAACTTTCTGATCCATATTTTTTCGAAGAATGATGCAAGAAATATGGTAATGTCTGCTACTTATTATGTTGCTTGATGTAACATAGAATGCCAAGCTTGTAAAGAAAAAGAAATAATCAGTTACTGTTTGTTTGAGGTAGCAACAATGCTTAAAAATAACAACTATGTGATGAGAACACGTAAATGCCATACATGTGGCTGTGACTGGAAAAATGGGGCTTGTGGGATTTGTGACCGGTGTAGCTCCTGATCAAATAGTACACTCCTGTAGCCTGATAGCGATCTATATTGCTTGTTAGAAGAAAAATGGGTGTTTCATTGATGGAATTGCGAGCAGTGCAGATCCTGTTCAGACTGTTAGACTGAAACACCGGTTCATACAACAGTTGCAGCAAACTGGTCATTCGGCACTGTTAAATATCATTAAATAAATTCATCAATAAGTAATAAATAATTATTCACTCCATCGACACCCTCACAGCGTTCCAGAAGTCGATAGGTCCATCAATATCCTCGCCGGTGCTGACGACTGCGATGCTGGGCAACAGTGTGGGCCCGTCCAAATCGTACAACGCCCTCGGCTACTCGGGGCCGGGCGCGGGCTCCGGACGCCTCTCCGTGGAGGTCGTCAACCGCAGGCACCGGTCCTGGGCCAAGTCGGACAGGAAGGCCTCGTCCTGTAGTGAGTATATGGTTTTAAAATTTTATTATTTAATTGTTTTTATTACAATAATTTCAAAGAAGTGCAAGAGTACAAATATGATCATTGGCTCAAATGGAAGTGTAAGGGTGGTCTTTACACTGTGGGAGGAAGCCAGAGTATCCAGAGAACACTCACTGGAGACAACCATGCCATCTCGCGTACTGCCCCAGTTGAGGCTCAAACCCGGGTGACATTGGTGAGAACCCTAGTTAACTACATTTGATGAGAAAATTAAAAAAAAATCCTCGTAAAAACTTGTTTGTCATACAAAGTTTAATGAAACGGCTCCCAGATATTTTACCCTATCACTTATTACAGTGTCTGTGGCGTCGGCGTCCACCCACTCTGTATTCACGGCGAGTAACCAGGTGTGCCGCGTGGCCATCTTAGACACAGTATTATACGGGGAGCCGGCTGGACTGGGAATCGTGCTGGACGCGCCCGTCTTTCCGACCACGATACTGGGGGAGGCTCCCGTTGTCACGCAGGTCGAGGGGGGATCCGCCGCCGAGAGGTGGGTCCAGTGAGATTGAGCATGCTCTCGAAATTGGGAAGTTTGACTGGCCGAGTCTGAGCACAGACTCGGCCAGTCAAACTTCCTGATTTAGAGTGTGAATTTGTTGCCAATGTTGCCTCAATCTTACTGCCTTCTCATGCACGAAATCAGGAAGTTTGATTGGTCGAGGCTGAGCTGTGCTCAGACTCGGCCAATCAAACTTCCTGATTACGTATATGAAATTGGAAATCCTCATAACGTTTTATCAGACTGTAAATGTGTGGATTCTGATAAGAATGTGAGGCTGCATCAGCTAGAGCGATTCTATATCTGCTATATAGATGACAGAGAAATGCCGCATTCTATCGCACATGCATCTACGCAAAGCTGTACATGTATACAGTGAGCGACTCCAAACAATTATTTTATCAGGTAACACGATTTGTATTGGCCAAATTGTTCTGACTGATAGCATTGTGTTGTATTGGGCATTGATACGAATATCCGGGTGCCCACTAAGGCTAATGTTGCCACAATGCAGCTTCAGCACTTATACTCTTCTCATGCTTGAAATCAGGGAGTTTGATTGGTTGAAGCTGAGCTGCGTTTAAACTCGGCCAATCAAACTTCCTCGGTATGAATTTGTAAATGCTCAGAAAGTCGGGTGCAGCCTAGGGGCCCATTTTGCTAAACTTTGTACGACTAAAATGTTTCACATTAACACCATTTTCTGGTAAACAATTATTGGATTTACATTTATTGAACATAGGTTCAATACATGTAAATCCATCAATTGAAATTTCCAGACGATCCTAAATTTGCACTTACGAACATTTTAGTGGTACAAAGTTTATTGAAACGTCCCCCAGATTTCCTGAAATCATTAGTGAACACTGATCGGACTGATTGCACACTGAAACTGTCTTACATTCATTGAGATTGAGCACATGCTCATTTCTCATGCAGGATATCGGGCAGTTTGCTTGGTCGAGGTTGACTTTGTGATTTTGAGTATGAATTTGGAAATGCTCAGAATAGGCCCAGGGTTTTTTCAATGCAGCTTGAGCACTTACTCACTTCTCATGCTCGAAATCAGGCAGTTTGACTGGTTGAGGCTGAGCTGTGCATGTTTTTGACTCCCCCAAGAATGGGGTAATCCTGGTGTTATTATGGTATGGCCATTAACAAATACTTTGGTTCTCAGTCCCGAATTATATCCTTATTTGTTTAATATAAATTTCCTCGGCTATCTCGACCATGCCCTATCTTGACTGTTCATTCTGTCCCCTCCGTATAAAAATATGTTAAAAATCTCTTCGCTATCTCGGTCACATAGACGCTTGGATAAATCGCCTAAGCACCTGGCTGCCAAGATCAATTTGGTTTATAGTCATTTTCAAAACATATCAAACAAAACAAAATAAATTCACACCTATCTCAGGTTGTTTGCTTAATTCATCCACCTGGATATATTTGAGTGTTTGACACGATTTATTAAGCATTGTCATGCTGGTCATTTAAGTAAGTCACAGAGAGTCGTGACACCACCTTGTAATGTTGATTTTCTTACTACCTTTGATCTTTAGTTAATTGGTGATTGTTTACTTGTGGTGTAATGGGTAACATGATTTCATACTTCTCGCGAAAATATTCGACCATGTCCCTTCATTGCTATCTCGAACCTAGTCCTATCTCGACTAGATGGACGATCCCCTTCGACTTCGAGATACTGGTGCTCTTCTGTATTTTTTATGGCCTATTAAACAAATCATGTTTTTGATACTGCCAGGACTGAGATAATCCAGGAAGGAGACCGAATAAACAGTGTGTTATTATGGTATTAACTGATGTGGCTGTGACTGGAGAAATGGGGCTAGTGAGTTTTGCGACCAGTGTAGATCCAGATCGGCCTGTGCATCCGCACAGGCTGATCAGGATCTGCACTGTTCGCCATTCCATCAATGAAACACCCATCATGATTCTAACAAGCAATCAGGCTACAGGAGTGTGGTATTTGATCAGGAGCTACATTGGTCACAGACCCATAAGCCCCATTTCTCCAGTCTGTTCCACGTTTTGCTGCCGACGAACTTTTGGCTATTAAACACGTTAAATCTAAAAAATATTTAAAAGTAAGTATTTTTTCATCATTAACAAAAAAGTCACCATCCACAAAAAAAATTATTTGATGAAATTCCATCAAATATTTATTTTATTGCAAAAAAAATTATTTTCCTATGGGAATTTAACATGTGGGCTAAAAATAGATTTTTTTTAAATATTTTTTTTATTTGTTGACCGATTTTCAAAATCTAACTTGTTTTCTTAGTTACATCATTTTCAAGCTATCTCGCCAGGTTTCGGAGTCAATTTTCAAAAGCTTTGGAAATTGACTCCCCATGTTAAATTCCTATAGGAAAATAGTTTTTTCGCAATAAAATCAATATTTGATGGAATTTCATCAAATAATTTTTTTTCAGGAGGTTGACTTTTTTGTTATTGATGAAAAAGTAAATACATTTAAATGTTTTTTAGATTTAATGTGTTTAATAGCCAAATGTTCGTCGTCAGGGAAAACATGGAACAGACAGTAATCGTGTTTTTGACCCTCCCTCCCAGGAGCGGGGTGATCCAGGAAGGGGACCGAATCCTCGCGATAAATGGCCAGGATCTGTGCGAGAAGACGCTGACGAGGTCAACCAGCTGCTGCAGGATTCCTGGCAGCGGGCCAAGATAGAGATCGAATTTGACATCGCAGACTCGGTCGGTGAATGCGAGCAGCGGCACGTTCGTGGTCAAGTTACCTCGGAGAACTGGCGGTATTGGTATAACACTCAGTGGTGAGTCGTGTATACAGTTGACACTCATTTACTCAAAGCCCATGGGACAGAGGAAATACTTTGATTTAACGGAAATTTGAGTTAACACTTTCAACCCTAAATAACGGAAATTAATGATGATAATTGTATAAATTTTCTGACCAATCCAATTGTCGCAAAATCATTTTCAGACCAATCCAGTTATAAAAACGGTGTATTTTTCCTCTAAATTACTTCCAAAAAGTGCATATCCTGATGAGCGGCTCGTTACGAGCCTCTCATCTGGATCTCACTGTTTGCAAACCACATCTATAGAGGTCTGTAGTGTTGAAAGAGTTAAGGAAAAAACATGTACTTAGGACAAAGAATTTGACTTTAGTTATCAGTAGTTAGTTATCAGTAGACTTTAGAGAGTTTGAGGGTAACGGGTGTGTACTGTATGTGGATAATGTTTGTTGTTAAGCTTTGCTAATCTAAGTCTACACTGATTACATCGGCAGTGATGATTTTGTATACGTCGTATCAGTTACATGCATGATTTGCTTAATATGTAGAGAATTTGCGTTGAACACATGTTACATTGATATATTTAGTGAAAACAAACTGGGGACGCCCATGGTTATATTGGAGGTGAAGAAGGGAGGGTTGGCACACAGGTAAGTCTTGAACAAATTGGGTCCTAACACATATTGACAAGTACATGAGTGATGATTTAATATGATATCTATGAAACAAGTTTTTTGTATTTCATAAGAAACGAGCCTATGCTCGAGACATCCTTCATTTTATCAGGTAACCTGCCCTGTATTGACCGAATACGTACTGACTGATAACATATTGTTGTATCAGGCATTGACCTGATATCAACATCCGGGTTACAACAAAGTGAAAACTGACGTTCCATTGGTCGGTTGACGTCACGTGACGTTACCGAATGACGTCGGTGTAAGGATGCAACGTAAACAAGTCCTCGTTCTGTCCATAGATAACGACGTCATCTGTGGTAATTTTCGAGCATAAAACGTTACCTGATAAATAGAATACCAGACTGTATTTTGATATCAAGTTTATCTTGCTCGGCTCTGAAACGGCAAGCCTCGGAATTCCTACGCATTTCCTAGCCTTGCCTGATAAACTTGATATCAAAAGACACTAGCCTGGTATTCTCTATGTAGCGGGTAGGTAACTGCTCGCAGATCAAATGCACTATGACCAATGTCAAATTGCTATATCCCGAATTGACTAGGATATGCATTCATTAGGTGTATGCTCCCATAGAAAGTCGGGTACTTGTAAACCCCACTACTTCAAAGAAAACGTGGGGTCGGGAAACCCGAGTTGCACAGCTGGATACTGGAATAAACCTGTCTGCATCCCCGATACCAACCAGACTTAATGTTCCTACGGCGAGATTTAATGTTCCTTTAATGTTCCTAACACCGGGTCAAATGGCCCATTAGGCAATATGATAAGATTCTGAAATTCCCAGTTAAATTCTAAATATGTTATAATGCAAATAAAATCTATAAATAATGCTATAATCAATTTTATCATTATCAGAGATGCAAAAATGCCTTTTCTCCCGTCAAAATCGGTTGACCAAAGACAAATATATTGTGAAAAAAAATTAAGATTTTACCAAAATATGTGTTCCGAAGACCTCTCCAAATCCCGCCAAAATGGTTCCAATACGGCGTAGGAAAATGCGGGCCAAAATACTATATATATGATACCATTATAATATAAAATCGTATTCAATATTTATATACACCGAGGTGAATCGATATATGTTTGCATTCCACTAAACAAACGAAAACTAACAAGAAGCCAAATCGCCAAACATAATCCTTATGTGCGAAAATGAAACTGGACGTGTGAGAACTATTTTGTGTCCGCGCATGGATAATGGTCAGGCGGCTTGACCACTGCATAGGACAGAATAAATATGTCTGGTTTCTGAACTAAAATGGGAAGATATAATAAATACTAATATTTTTTTGTTATTATTCGATAGCAGAGATATGTACTAGATATTTGCTGTATTTTTATATTTTATTCAAAATGTAGCAGTAAATATGAAGAGCACATAATTATGGCACCACGATTGCAAAACCTGCAATTATCTATGACATACATGCATACATATGGCATATGTTGTCATGACGGAGAAATGGGGCTTATGATCTATGCTGCCAACTCCGCTACCCAAATCAGCCTGCATATCCGCGCAGTCTGATCAGGGTCTGCACGGTTCGCCATTCCGTCTATCTCAATTGATTTCATACATAATAGCATCCGCGATATTCAAAGAATAAAGAATAAATATTCGTTGTCATGTACGGAAGAAAATCATAAATTAAGTAAATATTTTTCATGAACTATGACAACTGGAAATGTATCAAATTACTTACATGGTTGGTCTCATAACGGATCACTGTGTACATAGTATACGCATATACAAATATAAGGCCACATATGTATAATTTGCAATTGTGTGTTATTGATTAGATTATTTGCACTAATTGACACTGAGAATGATTGGGACTTTGAGATTGAAGTAAGGTTTTGCAATAAAGATATTTATTTCTGCAAGGTGTATGTAACATAACATATGCTACATGTAATTATGTATCAACAGCACATTTTAATTTGTAACTTGCTAGTGTGCTGGTCAGTTTGAGCCCGCAGATATATCTACACTGGTTAGAAGACTAGTGTGTTCTTGTATCATCAGCTTATAGCTGTTAGAACAAGTAATTCTCCCAGCATTATTGTGGAAATCAGCACACACATGTTGTAGGCTACCAAGAGAGCATGGAACAATACCAGGGTTGCTAATCCATTTAGACAATGATGAATCCAGTCGGTAACAGTCTAGATCCTGATATGACTGCTCATTCTGATCTGGACCTAAGCTGCAAAGATTACGGCCATAATAGTCGCTGGTGGTAATAAAACTCACCTGTACATATTCTCATGCACGATGGTCGAGTCTGGCGGGTTACTGGAGACTCCAGCTGGGCAGTGAAAGTAGTTCTGCATGCTTTGTTATCTCATTAGCTGACCCCATAGTGCAATACAAAATCATTAACAGGAACATTAACCTGTCAGAATCAGCTTGGCATTTGGCTGTTCGTTTTCTATGGGACTGTACACATAATGTTGTAGAATCACACAAGTGTAATTGGGCAACATAACCATTTCCACGTTCATTTAAAAATTGTTTTTTAATTTTTCATAGCATAACCGCTAATTGATAAATAAAATACGGGACATGTCTCATTGTAACAAGTACTGGTACACGTCTCTGACTGGTACATGTCTCTGGCTGGGACTGCAGCCACCAATCCATTGAATTCCTACACATTCCCTAGCTTCACCTTACTAACTAGACATATCAGACTCTTTTAAATGCTGTAGACTTGTCACAATGACTACAGACTCTGACTGGCACTTGTTATCCCCTCGCTAATAGGCAAGAAGGGATATAGTGTTAGTCCGTGTGTGCGTGCGGGCGGGCGGGCGGGCGGGCGTGCCGTGCGTGCGCTAGTAACACCTTTCATTTTTCAATAACCGATTTTGATAATATTTGGCCACAATTTGTGTCTAGGGATGGTGCTTTGTTTTGCATATGACCCACGTCCGACCACCCAAGGTCAAGGTCACTGAGGACTTATGTTCACCTTGTTGATAAGGCAAAAATGTTAAAGTTTTTTATGCTCCCAGAATATTTTTTTTCGGGGGAACATATAGTTACTGCTTTGTCCGGCATTCACCATCCGAGGTTTACATTAAAGTTTTTCAAATGGGTATATCTCTGTGACTGCTTGGGATATCAACTTGAAACTTCATATACACATTGAACACCATTCATATTTTCATTCTATACCCTACCCATGCTGCCCAGGAGCCCAGGAGCCCAGGAGCCCAGGAGCCCAAGGTCAAATGGCTTTAAACTTTTTGTTAAAGTTTTATGTTAAAGTTTTTCAAATTGCTATATCTGTGACCGCTTGCGATATCAACTTGAAAAATCTTATACACATTGATCACCATCCATATTTTCATTGTATATCCTACCCATGCTGCCCAGGAGCCCAAGGTCAAGGTCAACCGACCTTCTAGTTTTTAGCTCACCTGAGCGAAGCTCATGTGAGCTATTGTTACCGCAATGTGTCCGTCGTCCGTCGTCGTCCGTCGTCGTCGTCCGTGAACATTTTCAAACGTCTTCTCCTCGGTAACCATTGGGTCTATAGTCACCAAACTTCATGGTCATGGTCCTTAGGTAGGGGGATTACAAAATTGTTAAAATGACGTCATTGCGTAATCCAAGATGGCCGCCGTCTAAAAATAGCACAAATTCTTAAAAAATCTTCTTCTCAAGAACCGCCAACCAGATTTCAACAAAACTTGGTAGGAATGATTGATGTACATTGCTCTTTCAAAGTTGTTAAAATGGTGACCCCGAGGTCAAAAATGGGCGTGGCCCGTGGGGTCAAATTGGGGTCAAATTTTATTTTTGACCGAATATGGTCATGTTATATATTAAATCGAATGTATCAATGAGGCGATCACCTTGGTACATTTTTTGCCGAAATCGGATTGTTATGTCATCCAAGATGGCCGCCGAAATGTCAAAAGGTCGTTCTTTTATTAGAGATTTCAAAATTCTTCTTCACATGAACCGCTTTGCCCATGGTAGCCAAACTTAAAAGTTATGGTCCATGGGTGAAGCCTTTTCAGATTTGTTAAAATGGAGGTCATCGCTAATCCAAGATGGCCGCCGTCTAAAAATAGCATAAATTCTTAAAAAATCTTCTTCTCGTGAACCGCTAGCCGGATTTCGAGGAAACTTGGTAGGAATGATCGATGTACAATGCTCTTTCAAAGTTGTTAAAATGGTGACCCCGGGGTCAAAAATGGGCGTGGCCCGTGGGTCAAATTTTATTTTTGACCGAATATGGTCATGTTATATATCAAATCGAAGGTATCAATGAGGCGATCACTCTGGTACATTTTTTGTCGAAATCGGATTGTTATGTCATCCAAGATGGCCGCCGAAATGTCAAAAGGTTGTTCTTTTATTAGAGATTTCAAAATTCTTCTTCACATGAACCGCTTGGCCCATGGTAGCCAAACTTAAAAGTTATGGTCCATGGGTGAACCCTTTTCAGATTTGTTAAAATGGAGGTCATCGCTAATCCAAGATGGCCGCCGTCTAAAAATAGCATAAATTCTTAAAAAATCTTCTCATGAACTGCTGACCGGATTTCGACTAAACTTGGTAGGAATGATCGGTTTACAATGCTCTTTCAAAGTTGTGAAAATGGTGAATTAGGGCCATCATGGCCTCTTGTTTTATTGTATCCCCCGGACTCCGTCGGGGGATACTATGGATTTGACAGCGCGCCGCGTCCGCGTCCGCCTCCGCGGTCCGCGGTCCGCGTACGCGTCAGCCGCAGACACTTCTTGTCCGGAGCATAACTCGAACATCCTTTGGAATATTTTCATGAAACTTCACACATGCATAGACCACGACCCGAAGGTGTGTCGCGCACAAGAATGACAACTCTTGCATAGCTAATTTTTGAGTTATCTCCCTTTTTTGTTTCTCGCACTGATTTCGTGTCCGGAGCATAACTCCACCACCCTTTCGAATATTTTCATGAAACTTCACACATGCATAGACCACGACCCGAAGGTGTGTCGCGCCAAGAATGACAACTCTTGCATAGCTAATTTTTTAGTTATCTCCCTTTTTTGTTTCGCGCACTGATTGACCATAACTCGACCACCCTTTGGAATATTTTTATGAAACTTAACACATTCAATTAGACCACGAACCGAAGGTGTGTCGTGCACAAGAATGACAACTCTTGCATAGCTAATTTTTGAGTTATCTCCCTTTTTTGTTTTCGCTCACTGATTTCCTGTCAGGAGCATAACTCGACCACCCTTTGGAATATTTTCATGAAACTTCACACATGCATAGACCACGACCCGGAGGTGTGTCGCGCACAAGAATGACAACTCTTGCATAGGTAATTTTTCAGTTATCTCCCTTTTTTGTTTTGCGCACTCTACAAACTGGACAATAATGCATGAAGAACTGTTTTCTCGTCTGCTCTGTACACCTTTTCTCGTGTGCTCTGTACACCTTACCTGTAGAGAGAACAATAGAAACTGGGAGAACCATGTGCTAGCATGGGCTAGCATGTGCAGATGTCCAGTGCTTGACCACTGTTGACCAGGTAATTTATACAGGTAAATTACTACATTGGGTACTGTGTTGAAAATATTGTGGCATTATGTGGACCTGTGCAGATGTATGTAGATAAATATAGGACTATTAAAAAAAAATCTGGTCTTCAATAGCAAGCAATATTATTTTTAAACTTTTTTTTTTTAATTTTTTTTTTTAATTTTTTTTTTTCATTATTTTTTTTCATTTTTTTTCTTCAAATTATTTTTCAATTTGACTGGAAAAAAAATCTGGGCTCCAGTAGCAAGCATTATTATTTTTAAACTTTTTTTTTCCATTTTTTTTTTTTTTTTCATTTTTTTTTTTCATTTTTTTTTTTCAAATTATTTTTCAATTTTTGTCCAGTAGCATAAGGTCGTAAGTGCTATATACAGACTATTCACCTGTGCATGTGCTAGCATGTGCAACTGACCACTGACCACTGACCACTTACAGGTAATTTATACAGGTAAATGATTATATTACATTTCCGTAAACTGTGTTGAAAATATTGTGGCATTATGTGGACCTGTGCAGATATATGTAGATAAATATAGGACTATTAAAAAAAATTCTGGGCTCCAGTAGCAAGCATTATTATTTTTAATTTTTAAACTTTTTTTCCATTTTTTTTTTCATTTTTTTTTTCAAATTCTTTTTCAATTTTTGTCTAGTAGCATAAGGTCGTAAGTGCTATATACAGACTATTATCATATAATAAAACAATTATTGACTAGTGAGCCATAGAATATAATCTGATATTCTATGGTTCACTAGTCAATAATTGTATAATATGTTCGGGCCAGTGAAAATTGCTTTCGGGCCCAGGCTCGAGGTCAAGGCGGGACAAGGCGAGGCATCTGATTCCGCGGAATTCTTGTTTACTTATCTCCCTTTGTTGTTTCGTGCTCTGATTTTGTATCCAGAGCATAACTCGAACACGCATATACGCATTGCTCTAATGGTCCTCTACCGCCCTGTGCCAAATCCACGTTCGTTCTGCCCCCGTCAAGCCCAGGGTCAAGGTCACATACTTAGTGCTTCAAAAACATTAAGCTTGGGTAAATATCTTATACTTTCTGTTTTCTTTCATGGATCATCTTCATATTTCATATACGCATTGCTCTAATGGTCCTCTACCGCCCTGTGCCAAATCCACGTTCGTCCTGCCCCACCAATCCCAGGGTCAAGGTCACATACTTGGTGCTTCAAAAACTTTAACGCTCGGGTAAATATCTTATAATTTCTGTTTTCTTTCATGGATCATCTTCATATTTCATATACGCATTGCTCTAATGGTCCTCTACCGCCCTGTGCCAAATCCACGTTCGTCCTGCCCCCGCCAAGCCCAGGGTCAAGGTCACATACTTAGTGCTTCAAAAACTTTAACGCTCGGGTAAATATCTTATAATTTCTGTTTTCTTTCATGGATCATCTTCATATTTCATATACGCATTGCTCTAATGGTCCTCTACCGCCCTGTGCCAAATCCACGTTCGTCCTGCCCCCGCAAATCCCAGGGTCAAGGTCACATACTTGGTGCTTCAAAAACTTTAATGCTCAGGTAAATATCTTATTTTTTCTTCTTTTTCTTTCATTCACGATCAACTTCATATTTCTATATGCGTTGCTCTAATGGTCCTCTACCGCCCTGTGCCAAATCCACGTTCGTCCCGCCCCCGCCAAGCCCAGGGTTAACATCATATACTTAGTGCTTCAAAAACTTTAACGCTCAGGTAAATATCTTATAATTTCTGTTTTCTTTCACGGATCAGCTTCATATTTCATATATGCATTGCTCTAATGGTCCTCTACCGCCCTGTGCCAAATCCACGTTTGTCCTGCCCCCTCCAAGCCCAGGGTCAAGGTCACATACTTGTTGCTTCAAAAACTTTAACGCTCAGGTAAAAGAAAATTTTGACTCATTTATTATCAAAGCTATATGTGGGACATCCGTGTTCTATGAACACATTTTCTAGTTTATTAAACTTCACACATGCATAGAAGACGACCCAAAGGTGTGTCGCACGTAAGAATGACAACTCTTGCGTCGTTAATTTCTTAGTTATCTCCCTTTGTTGTTTCGTGCACTGATTTCGTGTCTGGAGCATAACTCGAACACCCTTTGGAATATTTTCATGAAACTTCACACATGCATAGACCACGACCCTAAAGGTGTGTCCCGCAAGAATGACAACTCTTGCATCACTAATTCTTTAGTTATCTCCCTTTGTTTTTCCGTCACTGATTTTGTCTCCGGAGCATAACTCGAACACCCTTTTTTCAAACTACTTGTGTATCTGGGGAGGGGGATACACATGCGCTTGTCGACAAGCGTCCATTTCTAGTTATCAAGGCTGCCGGCGAGGGGATTAACTTAGTGATAATGATGTCCATCCGTTGTATGACAGGTGTGGCTCCGTACAAGCGGGGGACAAACTGCTGTGTATCAGCGACGTACGGACTGACAACCTGAGTATCGAGGAGGCGACCACTCTGCTGAAGGGGGATGAGGATATCGTCAAACTCCGCCTGCAGAGGGACGACCCCTCCACAGGTATAGATAGTAGACGGAATTTATCCGTTTGACATGACATTCCTAGTGGGTGGAAGGTGGGTGCAAGCGATGGGTAATTTAACGATCGGGGTTCATCCTTACCGGAATTCCGACTGGAGACCTGGTTTGGCCCTCACATACGTCTTTGGCATTTGTGACTTTGGTGTGGTATGGACCTGCCACCAGGTCAGGTTATTCTAATTTCAGGGCTGAATATATTGTTTCTCGATGTAAATATTCAGTTCTGATTTTGGAATTTCCCCCCAATGCAGCAGGTTAAAACGGGATCGAACCCGTTTGCCCGGCCTTACATGACCATAGCTGTTGATAGGCCGTTAAACACCAATAAACAAACAAAGATGACATTGCTTACTGTCTGTTTCACGAAACCTGTCCAAATTTTACGGCTATATAAACAATGCAAAAAATATATTTTTTTTAGATTTTAGATAATATTAAATTATAGCAAAATTTAAAAATGAGTTTTCTTTTTATTTCAATAAATTTCTTCCAATATCGATTTTATTGCGAAATAACAATTTCCCCTTGTTAAATCCCCATAGACATTTTCAGAGTGTGTTTACTCTAATATGCGTAACATGAACAATGTTTTTCGTACTACAGTAAACTCAACATCCCATGGTTTTATTCCTGAATTATAGGTGTGAATGGGGAGGAATGTATCTCGTACACGGTGGAGCTGCAGAGACACGGGGGTCCCCTAGGGGTCACGATCTCGGGCACAGACGACCCCCTCGACCCCATCGTTATCTCGAATCTCGCCGATGGGGGCCTCGCTGCTCGGTAAGACAAGGGTCAATGGTCAATCTAGTGGTAGAGAGCATTGGGCTACAATACTGTGACCCGTTTCACTAAACTTCGTACCAATACTGGGACCCGTTTTACTAAAACTTTGTTCTGCTTAGAAGTTCAGAAGTGCTAAGGTAAAATTTAAAACGAATCTTGCATTAGCAGCCGATTCTAGGATATATTTTATGAATTTGTTAAAATTTAAAGACTCCCACATATAAGTGAAAAATGGTAGCATTAATGAACCACATTGATGTGTGAATTGAATTTAAAGAAATCTCCGTACAAACATTTTTGTCATACAAAGTTTAGTGAAACAGGCCTCTGGAGGTTTTGGGTTCAATCCTCTCCATAGGCATGAACAAAATACTTTCATAGCATTTCCATCCCACTGGTGGTTCTGATGAGACTATAGTGAGGTCCCGTCTCTATATGACCTTTTTATGCCCCACCACGATAATGTTACCCTTGTCCGTCCGTTGCGTCCTGTCCGTCCGTCACCAACCTTGTAACTCGTTTTCTTTTAAACCGTACTAGCTACAGACCTGCAACTTGGTATGTAGCTTCTTTATGATGACTAGATGCGCAAGGTTTATTTCGATTTCTTATTCGACCCCCGTGTCATGTATTATCTCCCCTTTTTATACGACCGTTTTTAACGGTACGTATTACGGACAGAAAAAGTGCATAGTTTGTGTACACAACTCCTCTTCCTCTGAAACTGTTCAGTCGATCGTTCTGAAACTATACACACGTCTTCTACACATATTGAAGATGTGCACCTTGGTGTTTTTATGCCGAAAAAATATTTTTTAACAAAAATATCACCTTTTTAACTTAGCCATTTTTTCTACATTTTTTTTATTCTACATTTTTTTTATACAATTCTATATAGGGTACATACTTTGTGTACACAACTCCTCTGAAATAGTTCCATCATTCGATCTGAAACTATACACACGTCTTCTACACATATTGTAGATGTGCACCTTGGTGTTTTTATGCCAAAATATATTTTTTTAACAAAAATATCACCTTTTTAACTCGGCCATTTTTTCTAAATTTTTCTATCCAATTCTATATAAGTTCTACTATACACATCT
>CM055266.1:37430054-37489974 GCA_029237695.1 Conchocele bisecta | reverse complement strand
GAACTTGTATCCGAGGCCTAGGCACGGTTTAAAGATTGAGTCGCTCAAGTTATGTAAAAATATATTGTTACGGAAATTAAATGTGTACCTAATTATATATTCCACAAGTTTGTGACATCAAAAGTGTTTGTTTTTACACAGTACAGGTAATTCTCGTTAACTCGAAGTTGACCAGACTGAGCAAAATATATCGACATATCACAACTTTGAAATAAAAATTCGCCAAATTTAGCGACCATTCTCGAAAAAAATCTGCACAGATTCGCTAAAAAATACCGACTACTTTATTTCCGATGTTTTCATAAATCAGCCACTTTCTTTTAACGAAGCTCACATGCATTGTTCCTAAAGATATCGCATATGCATGACACAATTTCCGGTACACAACTTTTGTTTTACAAATCATACCCAATACACATCAATGAATAATCGTTACATCTAAATGTCAACGCTCGCGCGTATTCAATCGCAAAATGCAAGACACGCATTTCGTCCCAAAACCACGTCGGACCTAGACTCGTCAGCCACAAACAAATTTGACGCAATTCAAAACAAATCGGTGTTTAAAAATGTCAAGTTCAATTGACTTGGTTGCCACGCCGTTTATTTCATGTTCATGTTATATCGAGATAAGCAGGTATATCGAGATTAGCAATATCGAGATAAAGAGAATCAGGGGGCCGTTTCACTAAACTTCGTACGACTAAAATGTTCGTAAGTGTAAAATTATGATAGCCTGTAAAATTCACATTAGCAATGTTTTCTTGTAAACAATTATTGGATTTACATTTATTGAGCATAGGCTGCATATGCAGCCTATGCTCAATAAATGTAAATCCATCAATTGAAATTTCCAGACGATCCTAAATTTGCACTTGCGAACATTTTAGTCGTACGAAGTTTAGTGAAACGGGCTCCAGCTGTATTAACTAATATTTCAATATTGTCATGTTAGTAGTGGTGATCACCAGTAGCCGTTTTCACCAACATTGCAAAGTATACTTATCTAGCAAAGTATACTTTGACGGAGAAATTTTCAATTTAAAGATAAATTTATTACATTTTATTATACTAATTTATTACATTATCACAGCCATTTTGGCTGTGATAATGTAATAAATTCAGTATAATAATTCTGCATACTTTTAATCATCAAATATATGCAGTCGGTACATGTAGTTCTATATGAACTAATACATTTTGGGAAAAACAAATGATTACTCCCTCAAAGTATACATGTACTTTGTGAGATAAGTATACTTTGCAATTTTGATGAAATCGGCTACAGTTTATGTGCATGCGAAGACAGTGCGATTATTTTTATTTTTAGCTCACCTGAGCGAAGCTCATGTGAGCTATTGTTACCGCAATGTGTCCGTCGTCGTCGTCGTCCGTGAACATTTTCAAACGTCTTCTCCTCGGTAACCATTGGGCCTATGGTCACCAAACTTCATGGTCATGGTCCTTAGGTAGGGGGATTACAAAATTGTTAAAATGACGTCATTACGTAATCCAAGATGGCCGCCGTCTAAAAATAGCACAAATTCTTCAAAAATCTTCTTCTCAAGAACCGCCAACCGGATTTCGACAAAACTTGGTAGGAATGATCAATGTACATTGCTCTTTCAAAGTTGTTAAAATGGTGACCCCAGGGTCAAAAATGGGCGTGGCCCGTGGGGTCAAATTTTATTTTTGACTGAATATGGTCATATCATATATCAAATCGAAGGTGTCAACAAGGCGATCACTCTGGTGCATTTTTTGTCGAAATTGGATGGTTATGTCATCCAAGATGGCCGCCGAAAGGTCAAAAGGTCGTTCTTTTATTAGAGATTTCAAAATTCTTCTTCACATGAACCGCTTGGCCCATGGTAGCCAAACTTAAAAGTTATGGTCCATGGGTGAAGCCTTTTCAGATTTGTTAAAATGGAGGTCATCGCTAATCCAAGATGGCCGCCATCTAAAAATAGCATAAATTCTTAAAAAATAATTCTTCTCATGAACCACTTGCCGGATTTCGACGAAACTTGGTAGGAATGATCGATGATACAATGCTCTTTCAAATTTGTTAAAATGGTGACCCCGGGGCGGGGTCAAAAATGGGCGTGGCCCATGGGGTCAAATTGGGGTCAAATTTTATTTTTGACCGAATATGGTCATGTCATATATCAAATTGAAGGTATCAATGAGGCGATCACTCTGGTGCATTTTCTGTCGAAATCGGATTGTTATGTCATCCAAGATGGCCGCCGAAAGGTCAAAAGGTCGTTCTTTTATTAGAGATTTCAAAATTCTTCTTCACATGAACCACTTGGCTCATGGTAGCCAAACTTAAAAGTTAAGGTCCATGTGTGAAGCCTTTTCAGATTTATTAAAATGGAGGTCATCGCTAATCCAAGATGGCCGCCGTCTAAAAATAGCATAAATTCTTAAAAAATCTTCTTCTCATGAACCGCTAGCCGGATTTCGACGAAACTTGGTAGGAATGATCGATGTACAATGCTCTTTCAAAGTTGTTAAAATGATGACCCCGGGGTCAAAAATGGGCGTGGCCCGTGGGGTCAAATATTATTTTTGACCGAATATGGTCATGTTATATATCAAATCGAAGGTATCAATGAGGCGATCACTGTGGTACATTTTTTTGTCCAAATCGGATTGTTATGTCATCCAAGATGGCCGCCGAATTGTCAAAAGGTCGTTCTTTTATTAGAGATTTCAAAATTCTTCTTCACATGAACCGCTTGGCCCATGGTAGCCAAACTTAAAAGTTATGGTCCATGGGTGAAGCCTTTTCAGATTTGTTAAAATGGAGGTCATCGCTAATCGAAGATGGCCGCCGTCTAAAAATAGCATAAATTCTTAAAAAATCTTCTTCTCATGAACCACTTGCCGGATTTCGACGAAACTTGGTAGGAATGATCGATGTACAATGCTCTTTCAAATTTGTTAAAATGGTGACCCCGGGGTCAAAAATGGGCGTGGCCCATGGGGTCAAATTGGGGTCAAATTTTATTTTTGACCGAATATGGTCATGTCATATATCAAATTGAAGGTATCAATGAGGCGATCACTCTGGTGCATTTTCTGTCGAAATCGGATTGTTATGTCATCCAAGATGGCCGCCGAAAGGTCAAAAGGTCGTTCTTTTATTAGAGATTTCAAAATTCTTCTTCACATGAACCGCTTGGCCCATGGTAGCCAAACTTAAAAGTTATGGTCCATGGGTGAAGCCTTTTCAGATTTGTTAAAATGGAGGTCATCGCTAATCGAAGATGGCCGCCGTCTAAAAATAGCATAAATTCTTAAAAAATCTTCTTCTCATGAACCACTTGCCGGATTTCGACGAAACTTGGTAGGAATGATCGATGTACAATGCTCTTTCAAAGTTGTTAAAATGATGACCCCGGGGTCAAAAATGGGCGTGGCCCGTGGGGTCAAATATTATTTTTGACCGAATATGGTCATGTTATATATCAAATCGAAGGTATCAATGAGGCGATCACTGTGGTACATTTTTTGTCCAAATCGGATTGTTATGTCATCCAAGATGGCCGCCGAATTGTCAAAAGGTCGTTCTTTTATTAGAGATTTCAAAATTCTTCTTCACATGAACCGCTTGGCCCATGGTAGCCAAACTTAAAAGTTATGGTCCATGGGTGAAGCCTTTTCAGATTTGTTAAAATGGAGGTCATCGCTAATCGAAGATGGCCGCCGTCTAAAAATAGCATAAATTCTTAAAAAATCTTCTTCTCATGAACCGCTAGCCGGATTTCGACGAAACTTGGTAGGAATGATCAATGTACATTGCTCTTTGAAAGTTGTTAAAATGGTGACCCCGGGTTCAAAAATGGGCGTGGCCCGTGGGGTCAAATTGGGGTCAAATTGGGGTTAAATTTTATTTTTGACTGAATATGGTCATGTCATATATCAAATTGAAGGTATCAATGAGGCAATCACTCTGGTGCAATATTTGTCGGAATCGGATGATTATGTCATCCATGATGGCCACCAAAAGGTCCATTTATTCAAGATTTTTAACGTCTTTTTCTCAGGAACCACATGGCCGATGCTGGGTGAAGCATTTTCAGATTTTGTAAAATGAGAGTCATCGCTTAATCCAAGATGACCGCCATCTAAAAATAGCACAATTGTTTTAAAACACATGAACTCAATGTCACATTCTCCTCTGGTGTTCATGGAGTCAGGTGAGCGAATTAGGGCCATCATGGCCCTCTTGTTTTAAATCAGTGTTGAAAGTTTTTATTGTAATCGCTTGACGGAATGTCTAGTGCCCTCCCGTTCCTGTGTGTATGATCTTGCTGTTGAATGGACATAAAACCCCGACCTATCAACCAATCAAATCCTGTATCTTTTCCAGCCGCGAATGATAATCGAGGGAGTACGCTAGTCGACCTCCGCAAGAAGGAAGGATGTGGCCTGGGGCTCATCATAGCCGGTGAGTTACAACAAACTTAGTGTTTCCCCTAGAATTAACCCTTTCACCCCTAAATAACTGAAATGGACTGTGATATGTTAATTTAAGGACCAATCCCATCATCACAAATTTATTTTTAAATTTAAGGACCTATCCAATCGTCGCAAATTGATATTCAGGCAAGTCCATTTATAGGAAGTGGTGATTTTTTAAAAAATGGAAAAAAGATAATTGCTGGCATAAAATGCAGATCCTGTTGAGACGGCTCTTTACGAGCCGGCTCATCTGGATCTACACTTTTTGCCAATACCACTATACAGGCCTGTGGTGTTGAAAGAGTTAAGGACCAATCCAATCGTCGCAAATTGATTTTCAGGCAAGTCCATTTATAACTTGAAAGGGTTAAAAAGGGGCATGGTGCAATGTACTAGGTTGGTGCTGCTGGTAGCCACAGTAGCCATTTGGCTACTAATATTTCATACATTGGCAGTTTGGCTACTAAGAATTTCAGTTGGTGGTTGGTCGGGCGACCATGACGGCGTAAACTAACGGTAGGGGTTCGTCCTTATAAGAATTTAGATTTGCCAAGTTTGGCCCTCAGGTACGTTTTTATCTTTGTCTCTTTTGTTACCTGGGAGTTGGATTGGATTATTGTCCATTATAAAAATAGTAAGATTACTACTGATCAGACATGACATCAGATCAGGATTATTCTGATTTCAGGGCTGAATATATAGTTTTTTTATTGTAAATATTCTGTTCTTATTTTGGGATTTTCCCCCAATTTGTACATTTACTTGAACATGTACTTGTACAGGTAATACATTTGTATATGGGATTTAATACTAAACCCATTGACCCGGCCTTAAATGACCTTAGCTGTTGATAGGCTGTTAAACCCCAACAAACAAACTAAGAATTTTTACAGTAGAACTTCGATAACTAGAACAGGTCTGGCTCGAACACCATGGAAAACTCGAACTGGTTCGACAGTCCCGGCAAATTTCCTATATAATTCATGTAATAAAACACCTTAAACTCGAACTATGAATTACTCGAACAGTCAAACCTGTGGATTAGTCCCGTGGACGGTCAAACAGTGGTAATTACCGCTAATAACTCGAACAGGTAAGTCTGTGATCAGCTGTTTGTCTAACGAGGTGCGAATTCCACCATTGCGGGCGGTCGCGTTGAGTAGTTTCCCTTGACGCGGGATGACATTAAATCACGAATCGCAAACAATAGCGGCGTGAATTACGGGCGTTATGATGTCCACACTAATGATGTGTCATGAACAAACGTTTACTTAAATTTAACTTTGACAGAAGATGTGCCAATAACAAACAAACCGAGATCATGGAATTTTTCAGGCGTTAATTTATAGTGTTTATAATTGTATACTGACATTGTTTCCTTTATATTTTCTGTTTGTATATTTATTCCAACCACTGTGCTATGTGCTATTTTTAGACACTGGGAATACCAGTATTATGTATAGACGCAAAGCGGAACATAGCGGTTTATTTGACGTATAATTACATGTAAATATTGAATAAAACAGCAACTTTACAATTGTATTTGTTATTTTTCATTTCTCCCTCCAAATGTAATGCATATACAATGGCATGTCACATCGGTCATCTCATATATTCACATAAGTGATTTTATTGACTGAATGTGACAGTACAGAACTCA
Organism: Conchocele bisecta; assembly: GCA_029237695.1. Classification (NCBI taxonomy): domain Eukaryota; kingdom Metazoa; phylum Mollusca; class Bivalvia; order Lucinida; family Thyasiridae; genus Conchocele; species Conchocele bisecta. Next base: position 37,483,841 of record CM055266.1, on the reverse strand, counting down.
AACTCGATTCCGTTGCCGGTTCGAGCGATCAAAGTTCTACTGTATTTGAAAAAGCACTGTGTTTTTGCAAATATTGGAACAAATTTAAGGTAGTACATGTATTGTCCTTTTTTCACGTTATAAGTTCATTTTGGCTCCTACTTTCAAATTCCTAGAGCCAATCTAATAAGTATATCAACTATCTATTGGCTGAAAATGAAATCGTTCTGAAATGTGGAAATAATGTATTTTGTTCTATTTAATGCCCCGGGATTATGCAGTGCAGGCCCGTAGCCAGGGGGGGTTGGAGCGGTCGGACGACACCCCCGCCCCCGCCCCCTGCCCCCCCCCCCCGCCCCCCGCCCCCCGCCCCCGCCCCCCGCCCAGCCTCGAGGTCCACTTTTTTAGACCCCCCTAGATACCTCAGGCCTCTTGGGTCTTCGAAACGACCCCCCCTTCAAACAGGTCTGGCTACGGGCCTGCAATGTTTTAAAGTGGTTTTCTTTACTATGTCAGTCTCCGTGAAACTGACAAAAATTTACCAGACCAATTTTTCTTTTTTTTAAATAAAATTGATTTTCTGTGATATTTAAGATATTTTTTAAGTATATCATCAGTCATATAAGAAAAGCTAGCTACCTTTAGGAAGGTGATTTCATTGAAGCTTAGAATAGAAAAGACAAACAAAAAAAAAGATTTTTTTTTATAGTCGGACATTCGGTCCGGCGACTTTTGGTTTACCGTCGGACTGGCGGCAATTTTAACGGGAACTTTCGCTGAGACTGCTATGGAACAAAATCTGCCGTGTCTGGATATGATTTTACTATTAAATATATCAATACACATAGCATTGGAGCAGTGGCCACCATTGGACGTGTGGGGTTCTACTATTAACCCATTACAGACGGGATACACTTTTAGTAGTATGAACCTTTTGAGAGAAAAATATCCGTATTTTCTTTATATCCTTTTGAAAGTATATGTTGTTACCACTCATTTGAACCGTCTCAACGAGACGGTTCAAATGAGTGGTAACAACATATACCTTTATCGATGAATGAACAAAATAATGAGATTTTTTCAACAAAAATCAGAGTATCCTCAGCATGAAATGGGTTAAAATACATACAGCACTGTTAATAACCATTTCACCCCTAAGTAACTGACATGGACTATTTCATGTTAAGTTTTAGACTGTTCCATTATAAAAAAAATGGGGTCATGTTTTAAAAATTGTCGTCTGCTGTTGCTTTTATATCTTATTTCTCAATAAAAACATAGTTTGACAGCACTTCAGAAGTTAGACCCTAAGACCTAATTTGTGGCTCTGCCTAGAGAAATAGAACTTGTTTTCTGAGTTGACCAAGTTGACCCTGATCAGCTTGCGTAGACATGCAGTCTGATCAGGGTTTACACTGTTCATTTAGTCAGTGAAACACCTGTCGTGTGTTTAGCCCTTTCAATACTACAGACCTCTTATCAGTGTTTGCAAATAGTGTAGATCCAGATGAGCCGGCTCATAATGAGCCATCTCATCAGGGTCTGCACTTTTTTTGAGGAATTTTCATATTTTATAGAGAAAAAATACCCTTATAAATGGATTAGTCTGAAAATCATTTTGTGATGATTGGATGGTGCTAGCAGATCAGGAGCTAGACTGGCCACAAATGTCATAAGCTCCATTTATCCAATCAGATCAGGAGCTAGACTGGCCACAAATGGCATAAGCGTCATTTCTCCAGTCATGAATCAGGAGCTAAGCTGGTCACAAATGGCTTAAGCTCCAGTCACATATCAGACAATAGGCTGGCCACAAATGCTACAAGGCACATTTCTCCAATCACATATCAGGAGCTAGGCTGGCCACAAATGTCATAAGGCCCATTTCTTCACTTACATATCAGGAGTTAGACTGGCCACAAATGCCATAAGCCCAATTAACCAGTTACAGATCAGGAGCTATACTGGCTACAATTGTCGTAAGCCCCATTTCTCCAGTTACTGATCAGAAGCGAGACTGGTGACAAATGCCATAAGCCCCATTTCTCCAGTCATTGATCAGGAGCTAGACTGGTCACATATGCCATAAGCCCCATTTCTCCAGTCACTGATCAGGAGCTAGACTGGTCACATATGTCATAAGCCCCATTTCTCCAGTCACTGATCAGGAGCTAGACTGGTCACAGATGCCATAAGCCCCATTTCTCCAGTCACTGACCAGGAGCTAGACTGGTCACAGATGCCATAAGCCCCATTTCTCCAGTCACTTACCAGGAGCTAGACTGGTCACAGATGCCATAAGCCCCATTTCTCCAGTCACTGACCAGGAGCTAGACTGGTCACATATGCCATAAGCCCCATTTCTCCAGCCACTGATCAGGAGCAAGACTGGTCACATATGCCATAAGCCCCATTTCTCCAGTCACTGACCAGGAGCTAGACTGGACACAGATGCCATAAGCCCTGTTTCTCCAGTAACGGCCACATTTAGTGAAGGGGTAGTACCCTGCATAATCAAGGTTCACATTTCCCCAATTCAGGTTTTACTTTTTGTTTGCACCTATCCAACCAAATCAGCTGATATATTTAGATAGCATCTGTCACTGGGCTGTCATAATATTATTCGGTGTCACAGGCCAAATGCGGCCATATCGTTTTGACAACCAGCCAATACACATATTAAGCGTACCGGTATATTATGCATATTAACCCTTAGACTGCTATCTTATTTTTTTTGTCGTCTGCTGTTTATTTTCTATTTTCCATTTTTATCATCAAAAACATGCTTTGACAGCACTTTAGAATAATGTACATACTCTGACAGCACTTCAGAATCATTTCCATTGGAAATGATTCTGAAGTGCTGTCAAAACATGTTTTTATTAAGAAATAAGGCAAGATATAAAAGCAACAGCAGACGACAATTGTTGTGAGTAGCGGTCTGAGGGTTAAGCCTTACACCCTTACATATAAATTGGCATGGACTGGTGTATGTTAAGTTTTAGACTAATCCATTAAAGTAGCTGTGTCTCAGATGCTACTTGCAAAGATGCATTTCACTAAAAGAGTAGAAACATGTCACAGAATGTTGTATGAACGTGTCCCTGATCATAAAAATTCATTGGTTGGCTTATTATCACATTTGAATGTCAGCTTCCGATATTGTAAACATCAATTGCATCATGGATTTATTGTAAACCACACAAGTAGTGACGTAATCACTTTCAACAATTCATGGTTACTACTGACTACGGCTTTGCTGCAGATCAGACATAAAGACACAACCGCTTGAAATTCTTCAAAATTATTATTAGATGATATTTTCCGCAGTGCACAATTGTATATAATCACCGCAAACAATGTAATACCTTAACACGCGATGTACGGTGCATGTATGATAAGCAAAAAATAACCGAATTTAACGATTCGAGAATGGAATGTTATCGCTGACGTAGTCGATGACGTAGTGTCCAGTCAAAACAAGTTTGTCATGTGACTACATCTAGGAAATATGACTGCTATATTTAGTAAAACTTTGTTATTTTTGCTTATGATACATGTACAGTGTGTATTACAGTGTTTGTGGTGATTATATACAAGTGTGCAATGCTGAAAATATCTTGTAATAAAGCTCTTGAAGAGTTTCAAGTGGGTGTAACTTTGTGTCTTCTATTCTAGTCAGTGGCAACCATGAATCAGTGGAATGGATTATATCACTATTCGCATGGTTTTTCGATAGATGATGCAATAATTAGCCGACGAAATATGTTTATGACCAGTGACAAGTTGCAACGGTATTCATTTTCATGCAAACTTTATTGACATATCTCAACTGTTTTTGTGAAATTCATCTTTGTGTGTGGAAACTCTTAAATATTTTCTTTTTATGAGCTCAGACATATATGTTGTGACCACCATTTGAACCATCTCATAGAGACGGTTCAAATGAGTGGTCACAACATATGCTTTCATTGAGAAATAACAAAAATAAAAATAGAAATGGACAACATACAGTGAGTGAAAATGGACAGTTGTTATCAGTGCCAGTCAATCCAAGATCGACTCAGTCGGCAATATAGAGGCTATTCTCATTACTGACTATGCAGACTCTGTAGACCCTGATCTGGCGATAGACTGGTCGCGAATGTTGTAAGATAGCATTTGTCGGTCGCTGGACTGGATCTGCCCTGTCAGGTTATGCAAATTGATTATTGTAACACCAGGATTTTAATCAGTAGATGTTTAACTGAGCGAGAGTGAACTTTTGAGTGGTGGACATTGTTTTACATGTCGGCCTGTCACTCACCTATATATTGGTGTCCGTGGTTATTAAAGGGTACACTTTGGTATTTTTTATTAGTGTAGCCGCAGATCAGACTGTGCAAAGTGCACAGTCTGATCTGGGGCTACACTGGTCACCATTCAGTAACTGAAGCACGGTCCATACTGTGAACACTTGATTGAATGTCCACAGAATGAGTCATACTTGACTGCATTAAGCCTCACTACGCGGGAGATGAAAACTGTCGTCTGCTGCTTTTCATTTTTACCTCAATTCTTCACAAAAACCCCGTTTTGACTGCACATGAGAATCGTCTCCAGTGGAGACGATTCTCATGCACTGTCAAAACAGGTTTTTATCAAGAAATGTTGAAAAGTAAAACATTTCCAGCAGACGACAAAATTTCAGCGTAGTGTCGTCTGCTGTTGTATGATATTTTGTCTTCTTTTTCAATGAAAACATGGTTTGACAGCACTTCAGAATCATTTCCATTGGAAACGATTCTAATGTGCTGTCAAACTATGTTTTTGATTAGAAAAAATGGAAAATAGAAAATAAACAGCAGACGACAAAATTTAATTCCACATTTTGATGGTTAAAATCGCAGGTTCTTGTGTAACAGAAGCATATTTCGTAACTGGAGAACCATGACTTGCGAGAGAGACATGTAGCCAGTTTATCACAGGGTATGGTATAAAATACTGTTTATACTGGAATAATGGCGGCGCCCATGAGGTCTCAGTTAAATCTTATTCTTCATCAATACGACTGTGGTTTCTTCCTTTTAATGATGACCATGTTCCAGCCGTTAACACTACGAGTCCGCCAATACCAAATTTAGTAGCATTACTTGTGCAGTTAGTCTGAACATTCTGCAGAGAAATTCAAATTCATGTTCAGACTAACTACAAAAGTAATACTGCTAAATTTGGTATTGGTGGACTCGTAGTGTTAATGGCTGGAACATGCTCATCATTAAAAGGAAGAAACCGCCCGCAGTCGTATTGATGAAAATAATATTTACCTGAGACCTCATGGGTGCCGCCATTAATCCACTGTAAACAATAGACCACGTGATCCTATACCCTGTACTGTCATCTGATCTGTGACTATGACTAGATAAAAAGGACTAAGAAACATTTGTGTACATTCTAGCACCTGGTCCAGTCAAAAATACTAGGATTTTGCCAACTGACTAATCAAATCATAATTGCATTTTAATAGACCTGGGGGCCGTTTCACTAAACTTCGTACGACTAAAATGTTCGTAAGTGCAAAATTATGATAGCCTGTAAATTTCACATTAACAATGTATTCTTGTAAACAATTATTGGATTTACAGTTATTGAGCATATGCAGCCTATGCTCAATAAATGTAAATCCATCAATTTAAATTTACAGACTATTCTAAATTTGCACTTAAGAACATTTTAATCGTTCGAAGTTTAGTGAAACGGCCCCCTGCCCAGGTGGAAAATCATGTAAGTGTTGTTATGTGTGACCTCACCACATTGGCACACACCTTGTGTGAGCTTTTATATTATCAGTATTTAACATTCATTACCGTAGGTCTCAGATTTTCAGTGACATTATGGCATGATACTTTGTCTTTAGTATTTTTTCTTGACTTTGTAAATCTATCAATCACTGGCATACATGAGAAAACTAGCTCCTATTGTTTTATGGTGTCACAGCCATTTGAGAATTAGACAGCAAACCAACTCCTAAAATGTAGGAATTTACGGAGCCTCGCAGGGGACATGGATTTTTTTTTTATTAATTCGTTCCCACGAAATAACAATCCATTCCCTCAATTTAACAATTTGTTCCCTCGAATTAACAATTTGTTCCAACGATATAACAATTTGTTCCCTCAAATTAACAATTCGTTCCCATGAAATGACAATTTGTTCCCTCAATTTAACAATTTGTTCCCTCGAATTAACAATTCTTTCCCACGATATAACAATTTGTTCCCTCGAATTAACAATTTGTTCCCATGAAATGACAATTTGTTCTCTCAATTCTTCGTTCCTCAATTCTTCGTTCCCACGAATTAACAGTTTGTTCCCTTGATAACAAATTGTTATTTTGTGGGAACAAATTGTTAAATTGAGGGAACAAATTGTTATTTCATGGGAACAAATTGTTAATTCGAGGGAACAAATTAATAAAAAAAAGAATTCTACGTCCCTGAAATTCATGTGTGTGGATAACTTTGGTATCCACACATTTAGTGTGGCCCCTCAATTGGCCATATAGAAACATACTACTCGTACTCCAATAGCCTATTTCACCAACATTGCAAAGTATACTTTTCTAGCAAAGTATACTTTGAGGGAGAAATTTTCAATTTTAGGATACATTTATTAATTTTTATTATACTGAATTTAGTACATTATCACAGTCAATTTTTGGCTGTGATAATGTAATAAATTCAGTATAATAATTCTGCATACTTTTAATCATCAAATATATGCAGTCGTTAGTTCTATATGAAATAATGCATTTCAGGGAAAATAAATGATTACTCCCTCAAAGTATACTTTGCTAGAAAAGTATACTTTGCAATGTTGGTGAAATCGGCTACTGGTAGGTAGATGGAAATTTAATATGACAGTCGATTTATAAAAAAAAAAAATCCATGGACCTTTATCAGTAATTGGAATTATTGATAATTCTAATTCTTGATAAAGACCCATGTCCGAAAATTCGGAAACCAAGTAATACAGTGCAATAGTTTTCCATTGTGTTGCATTTACCTATTTAGAAAATCAGTGAAAATAATAAGTTTGTTTTATTTGTTTTGTATGTTTGGCTATTGCTGTGCTTAGTAACTGGACTCCCATACTATTTCTCCGTTTTATAAACTGTAGCCAGTGACCCTTGTCCATATATTACTACCTCCTTCGTTTGATATATGTGTTTTGTATACAGCCTATACATTATGAATATATGTACTTAACTAAATTGGTGCTACTGTAAAAACACTACAGACATCTATAGCAGTGTTTGCAAACAGTGTAGATCCAGATGAGCCGGCTCGTAACGAGCCGTCTCATCAGGATCTGCACATTTTGCAAGTAATTTTCATATTTTTTAGAGGGAAAAAAACAAACACTTTATAAATGGACTATCCAGAAAATCATTGGATTGGTTGGAAAATTAACATATGACAATTCATCCAGTTATTTAGGGTTGAACGGGTCGACCCTTACACCGCTATCTTAATTTTTTGTCGTCTGCTGTTTATTTTCTGTTTTCCATTTTTATCATCAAAAACGTGCTTTGAAAGTAGTTTAGAAAAATTTACAACATGCTTTGACAGTACTTTAGAATCATTTCCATTGGAAGTGCTGTCAACCCATGTTTTTATTGAGAAATATGGCAAGATACAAAAGCAACAGCAGACGACAATTGTTGTGTGTAGCGGTCTAAGGGTTAACCCTTACACCGCTATCATAAATTTTTTTTGTCTTCTGTTTATTTTCTATTTTCCATATTATCATCAAAAACATGATTTGACAGCACTTATAATAATTTACAACATGCTTTGACAGCACTTCAGAATCAGAATCATTTCCATTGGAAATGATTCTGAAGTGCCGTGAAACCATGTTTTTATTCAGAAATATGGCAAGATATAAAGCAACAGCAGACGACAATTATTGTGTGTAGCGGTCTAAGGGTTAATATATACATACATTCATTAAATTCCGACTGGTATATTATGGTGAGCCAGTGTAGTATGATGCGGAATGAAATTAATTTAAACTATGATAAAGTGTTGAAAATTGATAGTCAATAAATTGGATAGGAAATTGGATAAAGTATATTTCACAGTCATTGGAGCATAACGTCTCACGCGGTGAATGGTTACGTGGGTAATGTTACATGTAAACTTAACCCGTACTACGCTGAATTAAATGTTGTCGTCTGCTGGAAATGTTTTATTTTCAATATTTCTCGATAAAAACCTGGTTTTGACAGCACATGTGCTGTCAAAACCAGTATTTTGTTAAGAATTAAAGCAAAAATGAAAAACAGCAGACGGCAATTTCCGTCAACAGCATAGGAAGGGCAGAATGGGTAACCGTGGATTTGTTTACAATGTGACATCGCGACATCGAAGAGAAGCAAAAATTAACTGAAATCATGTTTAATTGGATTTGTACATCATGTTATTGTCAATGTGTTTTCAAAGAATTTTCTGACAAACTGTGTGTAGTACAAGTACGTGTATAACATGTGAATTTTATACAACATACCTTTGGTGACGATAGTGGATATACATGTATTTTATAATCATGAAGAAATATTAACCCTTTTAACACTACATGCCTGTATAGTGGTATTGGTAAAAAGTGTAGATCCAGATGAGTCGGCTCGTGACGAGCCGTCTCATCAGGATCTGCACTTCTTGCAAGTAATTTTCATATTTTTTAGAACAAAAACACCCTTTTCATAAAAGGACTAGTCTGTGACTAGTCCTTTTAGGGGAGAAAGGGTTAATGTGACTGAACAAAATAACAGCTACAAAATGCATTTCGGTGTACCATGATTAAGTATTTGTGTGATGAAGTTGAGTAAGCCATGATATACAGTGTACGTACTGTGTATATAACTAATGGACGTGTGACGTAGCCGGCCGACCCATGTATACCATACCAGAGGAGACAGGTAAGTCAGCGCTCCAGATAAGATGTGCCTTAGCCTTTAAATCCCTATGCAATTTTAATGGATACTTCCATGTTAATATTCAGACCATGTACATGTGTACTATTCCATTGACAAGTAATTCCTATCTTAGGCCTTTGAATCCGAAAGCCAGCTATAGCGTTGTTAGCAAACAGTGCAGATCCTGATGAGCCGTCTCATCAGGACCTGCACATTTTGCAAGTAATTTTCATATTTTTGAGAGCAAAAACACCACCTATTCATAATGGACCATGGGTGGTTGGTCGGGCGAACGCGACGGCGTATATTAACGGAATGAGTTCTTCCTGATAGGAATCACGTTTGGTGATGGTTTGGGTTGGTTTGGTCCCCTCAGGTACATATTTGTCTGTGGCTCTTTTGTTACCTGGGAGTTGAATTGGGTTATTGCCCATTATAAAAGTAGTAAGATTATTACTGATCCTACTGATTTTGGGAGGGGGGCAAGTAATTCTGGTGTGGCTAAGACTTTGCATCAGATTAGGATTATTCTGATTTCAGGGCTGAATATATAGCTTTTTAGCTCACCTGAATGAAGCTCATGTGAGCAATTGTTACCCCAATGTGTCCGTCATCCGTCGTCGTCCGTCGTCGTGCGTGAACATTTTCAAACGTCTTCTCCTCGGTAACCATTGGGCCTATTGTCACCAAACTTCATGGTCATGGTCCTTAGGTAGATTAGGTCTTTAGGGATTACAAAATTGTTAAAATGACATTATTACGTAATTCAAGATGGCTGCCGTCTAAAAATAGCACAAATTCTTCAAAAATCTTCTTCTCAAGAACCGCCAACCGGATTTTGACAAAAGCTTGGTAGGAATGATCGATGTACAATGCTCTTTCAAAGTTGTTAAAATGGTGACCCCGGGGTCAAAAATGGGCGTGGCCCGTGGGGTCAAATTTTATTTTTGACCGAATATCGTCATGTTATATATAAAAAATCTTCTTCACATGAACCGCTTGGCCCATGGTAGCCAAACTTAAATGTTATGATCCATGGGTGAAGCCTTTTCAGATTTGTTAAAATGTAGGTCATCGCTAATATGGTCATGTTTATATCAAATCGAAGGTATCAATGAGGCGATCACTCTGATGAATTTTTTGTCGAAATCAGATGGTTATGTCATCCAAGATGGCCGCAGAAAGGTCAAAAGGTCGTTCTTTTATTAGAGATTTCAAAATTCTTCTTCACATGAACCGCTTGGTTATGGTCCATGAGTGAAGCCTTTTCAGATTTGTTAAAATGGAGGTCATCGCTAATCCAAGATGGCCGCCGTCTAAACATATAGCATAAATTCTTAAAAAATCTTCTTCTCATGAGCTGGCTGGATTTCGATGAAACTTGGTAGGATTATCGATGTACAATGCTCTTTCAAAGTTGTGAAAATGGTGCCCCCGTGGTCAAAAATGGGCGTGGCCCGTGGGGTAAAATTATATTTTTGTCCGAATATGCTCATGTCATATATCAAATTGAAGGTATCGATGAGGCGATTGCTCTGGTGCAATATTTGTCGGAATCGGATGATTATGTCATCCATGATGGCCGCCAAAAGGTCCATTTATTCGAGATTTAGAACGTCTTTTTCTCAGGAACCACATGGTAGATGCTGGCCAAACTTCATAGTAAGTTAAGATCCTTGGGTGAAGCATTTTCAGATTTGGTAAAATGAGAGTCATCACTTAATCCAAGATGACCGCCATCTAAAAAATTTTTTAAAACACATGAACTCAATGTCACATTCTCCTCTGGTGTTCATGGAGTCAGGTGAGCGAATTAGGACCATCATGGCCCTCTTGTTTAGTGTAAATATTTAGTTCTGATTTTGGGATGTTCTCCCCCATTTGTACATGTACTTGAACATGTAAATGTACTTGTACAGGTAATATATGGGATTTAGTACTAAACCCATTGACCCGGCCTTCAATAACCTTAGCTGTTGATAGGCCGTTAAACCCCAACAGACAAGCAAACCCCAACAAACAAACAAACAAACAAACAAACATAAATGAACCAGTCTGAAAATCATTTTGTGACAATTGGATTTGTTGCAAAATTAACATATAAAAATCCATTCTTAACAGGAAATCATCTGGGATTCACCTGGGACCCAGTGATCTGGTTTAGTAAGGGTGCCTGACATCAGATCAGTACACTTGCTTTTAGTGTTACAATTTCATTGATAGGGATAGGCCGTAGGGAATATGGCATTGGACTTCAATTGGGAGTTGTGAGTTCAATCCTCACCCATTTTCGATGTAAATATTCCATTCTGATTTTGGGATTCCCCCCCTCATGCAGCAGGTTAAATACGGGATCGAAACCGTTGGCCCGCCCTAAATTACCTTAGCTGTTGATAGGCCATTAATCACCAATAAACAAACAGCCAACCACCACGGCAATGGGATACACGTACATTGGTAGGCCGTTAAACACCAATCAATCAATCGATCCTCACCATAGGCCTGAAAACTACTTTCATAGTACTTCCATCACACTGGTATGTCGGATGAGACTTTAAACTGTGGTCCTGTCTCTATATGACCTTAGCTGTTGGTGGGACGTTAATCTCATTCAATTGTTATGCCACTGCAAAGATAGTTGTCGGTGGCATACAGTTGTTTCTGTCAAAATGTTCCGGGTTTATACGTGTACAAAGTGTTGTGCGTTGCGTATCCGTGGAGTTTCCGTTAGTCGCGTTTCAAAACCGTGTGTCGTCTACGTGTAATACGTTTTCGGCCATGCGTTGCGTTTCCCCACTCTTGCGCATGCGCGAAAGTCGAACAAACCGTGTTCAACGCATTGAGTTTCAAAAGCGTGTAATCCGTGTACAACGGTTGTAAACGTATACAACGGTTGTAAACAACGTATTGAGTTTCAAAAGCGTGTAATCCGTGTACAACGGTTGTAAACGTATACAACGGTTGTAAGCGTATACAACGCTAAGGTAAACCGTTTAAACGATTTAATGCTTTCTTTGACGAACGGTTACACGCATCTACATGTACACAGCACCGTACAGATGAAACCGTGTTATACGTATAACACGTTTCCACGGGTTTTAACGCATTACACGTTTTGGTATGCCAACCTTGTATCGCGTAGAATGCGCATGCTCTGATCGTTCTTCGTGTGTTTATATATACTTCTAGACTCACTGCAGGGCTTCTAACATTTTCAGTTTTCCGGTTCTGGACCGATTTTTGAACTCTCAGACCGATTGAGATTTGAAAACTAGTCTTAAAAATCGGTCCGAGAAAAATTGCCAGTCGGCTGCTATTTCGCTATAAACCTTGTAAATTTACCGGTTTTGACCACCAAGTAATTTATGACACATATCCGCGGGCCATATCCGTGTTAAACCAGTGTGCAGCTCGCTGTGTATTCAGTTTCTCCAAATATCGATTAATCTTAACACACGCGTAGGACAGGTGTATAGCGGATTAGTGGCTGAAATAGACTGGCTTCAGCGTAAAGATAATACGAGAGTTCCTAGACTCGCCATTTCTGATGATGTTAAAAATAAAATAAAGAAACCATGCACTGTGTTTATCTGTGTTCGTAATATTTAACCCCAATTAACTGACACGGACTATCGGCCCGGGCTATTCCATATTAAGTTAGGAGCTGTTACATTACGCTGTATTAGGCGTCATTTTTGTGTATATAAAATGTACATAGGATGCCGCAGATCCTGATGAGCCGGCTCACGTGATCTACAATTCTCAAACATTTTGATAAACGACAAGGTACATCTGTCGTGTTAAAAGCGTGACTCATTAGTCATCAGGGATTTGGGATCAATTGAAGTGCTAAATCACACCATCGATGTACTTTGAACTCGATCTGAGGGTATGTATTCGCGATATTTTAAAAGGGACGAAACAAGGACGCCTCGAAGAGATCGGGGCCGAACAGGTATTTGTGTTAAAACGTGTAACCGTTGTACACGTTTCAACGCTTTCATATAGCTACACCTTCCAGGTAAAGCGTTGTACACGTTTCAACTCTTTCACCTCGCTACATATGTATACGCCAAAGCGTGTTATACGCCTTGAAGCTGAACGTATTACACGCTTTAAAACTAAACGGTTTGACAATGTGTATTACACGTGTACGAACCGTATTATACGTTTAAACAACGTATACAAACGCTTTATCTAAAACGGTTTGACATGTGTATTACACGTGTACGAACCGATTATACGTTTAAACAACGTATACAACGCTACAGCAAACCGTTGCGTTCGCGTTGCGTTCGCGTTGAGTTTTCAAGTGTTGTCTACGGTGGAACAAAAACGGAGACTGCACTGTATAGTGTTTACCCTGTCCATCCATCCGTCTGTCTGTCTGTCCGTAGACAATTTTCCTTCTACAGATTTTGGCTGATTCTCTTCATATTTAGTATACAGCCCTACCATCAAGTGCAGGAGTGTGTGACATACCGGTAAAACTTTTCGCTCTCCCACCGACCCATCCGCAGTTATGCCCCTTTTTTGACTCTGAATTATTTTTTTTTCCTGTCCGGCGAAACTACTTCTACAGTTTTGGCCGATTCCTTCATACTCTGTATACATCCCAACCATCAAGTGCAGGAGTGCGTAACGTAAACTTTTTTGCTGTCCCACCAATCCATCAGCAGTTAATTATGCCTCTTTTTTCCGTATCCGGCGAACTACTTCTACAATTTTTGGCCGATTCTCTTCATACTCGGTATACATCCCAACCATCAAGTGCAGGAGAGCTTATCATAAAATTCTGCGTCCCACCGATTCATCCGCAGTTATGCCCCTTTTTCGACTCTGGAAATAATTTCTTTTTATTATTCATGAATGCTCAACAGCGGTGGCATTTTGTTTTACAAACACTTTTCTAGTTTTCAATTAATATTAAGTATTTCCCTGATACAGGTGCAGTCCTGTCTGTATATGGCCTTTCTGTTGATCTGACATAAAACCCCAATCCAACAATTTCTGCCTGCTCTAATCTTGCCAATATTTGTCAATTCAAAATACTTGAATATAGTGCTGTAAATCAAGCAGCTTGGTTGAGAGACTTGAATATTGTGCTGTAAATCAAGCAGCTTGATTGTCTGAGCCTGAGCTGTGTTACAGCTCAGGCTCAGACAATCAAATTGCTTGATTGCGAGTAATTGGCATTGCCAATAAATGTTCAGAAATATGGACAGTCTGGGCAAGATTAACGCTGGCGATTAACTTAGTGATAACGATGCCCTGGTTTTTAATAGAAAAAGAAAATGCAAAATAGTCATGCACAGTGCAAATCCTGTTGAAACGACTTCTCTCACCTGAATCTACACTGTTTGCAATTATTGGAATGAGGGATCATAGATGGTTATCTCCCGTTCAATTTATTTATAGAAATCCGGCCCAAATTGTGTAGTTTAGTGCCTTTAACTGCTTTTAAAAAGGTGAATGTGGCATGATTTGTACTTCTCATCAATAACAAAAAAGTGACCCTCCCCAAAAAAAATTATTGGATGAAATTCTGTAAAATATTGATTTTATTGTGAAAAAAGATTTTCCTGTGGGAATTTAGCATGGGGGCTAAAAATATTTATTTTTTAATATTTTTTATTTGTTGACCGATTTTCAAAATCTAACTTTTGTTTTTTTAGTTGCACCATTTCCAAGATATCTAGCCAGGTTTCGGAGTCAATTTTCAAAAAAAATGTGTGTTTTGACTCCTCCCCCACCTCTTACACCTCTTTTTATCCCCATGTTAAATTCCCATAGGAAAATGTTTTTTTCGCTATTAAATCAATATTTTATGGAATTTCATAAACAATATTTTTGGGGAGGGCGTTTTTTTTTTGTTATTGCTGAAAAAGTACTTGCATTTAAATATTTTTTAGATTTAATGTGTTTAATAGCCAAAAGTTTGTCAGTATGAAAACGTGTAACAGACAGTAGTGTTGATCCTGATCATCCTGCATATCTCTATACAATCTGATCTGGGACTTCATTGTTTGCCAGATTCATATTTTCACACGTATTAATGTTATTGCAATCAGTGTAGACTCGGATCAGACTGCACAGATGTCAGTCTGATCTGGGTCTACTCTGTTCGCAAAACTCAATTTGTGTGCTATTAAGTAAGAAATAAACGCTGAAATACTTCATTTGCAAAGGGACATAACTAGCTACATAGCTACGAACCTTCATTGTGGTTTCAACTGTTCAAGATTATCCTACAATATTTTGGGATATCTTGGCATGAGAATATTGCATGATGTTCATTTCAAGGTTGGTTTACAGATAAATTGTCAAAATACCTTGTCTATGTGGTCCTGTGTATCTGATCTGCAACCGGATAGTAGCTGAGACAGCAATGAGACATTGACATCAGTAAATCACAAAAAAATACCTGGTTTATATATACAGTCGAGCACCAGTATCTCGATAATATCCCCTATCTCAATGATTCACTAAAGTCCCGAATTCTATCCTTATGTGTTTAATATAAATTTCCGTGGCTATCTCGAATATATGCCCTATCTCGTATATGTTCTGTGTCTCGACTGTTCATTCTGTCCCCTCCGTATAAAAATATGTTAACAATCTCTTCGCTATCTCGATCACATAAACGCTTGGATAAATTTCCAAAGCAAATTAACAAACAAAACAAATTAAATTTACACCTACCTCAGGTTGTTTGTTTAATTGTTCCACCTGGATATATTTGAGTGTTTGACACAATTCACTAAGCATATCACGCTGGTCATTTAAGCAATTTACTGTGAGTCGCAACCTTGTAATGTTAATTAGCTTACTACCTTTGGTCATTAGTTAATAGGTGATTGTTTACTCGAAGTGTAATGGTTAACATGATTTCATTTTTTTCGCGAAAATATTCGACCATGTCACTTCATCGCTTTCTCGAACCTAGTCCTATCTCGACTATATGGACGATCTCCCTTCGACTTCAAGATACTGGTGCTCGACTGTATATATATATTTTTTTTTTTTTCTATATATTTATATTATAACTGATCTGCAACCAGATAGTAGCCATTGACATCAGTAAATCACAAACAAATATCTGGTTTATAAGGGTATATGTTTAGTAGATTTTGGTCAGTGATTTCTGTTATTTCAGGGATGGCTTAAAGGGGCATATCAGGGTTTTTTGAAAAAATACTATAAAAAATAGAAACGTTTTTTAGCTCGACTATTCGAAGAATAAGTAGAGCTTATGTTGTCACCCCGGCGCCGGCGTCACCGTCACGTCACGCCTTGGTTAAGGTTTTTAGTCAAGCTTGTATATGGAATACTACTGGCCCTACACCCACCATACTTGGACAACTTCATCTCCTAGTGATGTACATCAATAACCCCTGATCTATATTTGACCTTGACCTACATTTCCTCTTGAATTACTTGGTTAATTCCCCTTGGTTAAGTTTTTAGTCAACCTTGGTTAAGGATTTTAGTCAATCTTGTATATGCAATACTACTGGCCCTACACCCACCATACTTGGACAACTTCATCTCCTAGTGATGCACATCAATAACCCCTCATCTATATTTGACCTTCACCTACATTTCCTCTTGAATTACTTACTTAATTCCCCTTGGTTAAGGTTTTTAGTCAACCTTGGTTAAGGTTTTTTTTCAGGCTTGTACATTGAATACTATTGTGCATCCAGACACCATACTTCGACAACCTTTTCTCATAGGTATGTACATCAATAACCCCTGATCTATATTTGACCTTGACCTACATTTCCTCTTCAATTACTTACTTAATTCCTTTTGGTTAAGGTTTTTAGTCAACCCTCTATATGGAATACTACTGGCCCTACACCCACCATACTTGGACAACTTCATCTCCTAGTGATGTACATCAACAACCCCTGATTTATTTTTTACCTTGACCTACATTTCCTCTTGAATTACTTACTTAATTCCCCTTGGTTAACGTTTTTAGTCAAGCTTGTAGATGGAATACTCCTGGCCCTACACCAACCATACTTGGACAACTTCATCTCCTAGTGATGTACATCAACAACCCCTGACCTATATTTGACCTTGACCTACATTTAACCTTGAATTACTTACTTAATTCCCCTTGGTTAAGGTTTTTACTCGACCTTGGTTAAGCTTTTTACTCAAGCTTGTACATGGAATACTATTGTGCATACAGACACCATACTTGGACAACCTTTTCTCATAGTGATGTACATCAATAACCCCTGACCTTTATTTTACCTTCACCTACATTTAACCTTGAATTACTTGGTTAATGTTTATAGTCAAGCTTGTATATGGAATACTTCTGGGCCTACATCAACCATACTTGGACAACTTCATCTCCTAGTGATGTACATCAATAATCCCTGACCTATATTTGACCTTGACCTACTTTTATCCTTGGATTACTTAGTTATCTCCCCTTGGTTACGGTTTTTACTCAAGCTTGTATATGGAATACTCCTGGGCCTACAGCAACCATACTTGGACAACTTTATCTCCTAGTGATGTACATCAATAACCCCTGACCTATATCTGACATTGACCTACATTTAACCTTGAATTACTTACTTAATTTCCCTTGGTTAATGTTTTTAGTCAACCTTGGTTAAGGTTTTTATGCAGGCCGCAGCCACCTTCTTTGTCAAGCTATGTGTACATCGACAACCCTCGTAGTCGAGCTATGCTGTTCTCCTACAGCTCTTGTTCATCATGGCCATGTGTCAAGTTGTTTAATTTTAAGATATATGACGATACTAGGACTGCTGGGTTGTTTCAATTTTCACCATGTTTTTGTTCGGAAAAAGGAAAATAAAAATTAAATGACGAACATCACAAAATGGAAAATAAAAAATAAAATATACCTTGATAGTGCTAGAATCTGTATTCATCTAGTCATCCAAATATCGTACGGCCATACAAAAAGTACTTTGCTTCTCAGACACGAGGTTTGCGCGGGAGGGCGAACATTTTTTTATTTTTTTGTTCGAGACTACCTTGACTTCAGATCAGCTTTGCATTTTCAGTCTAATCAGGGACTATATCGTTGTCCATTCAGAAATTGCATCAGCTGAATGGTGAACAGTGTATCTCATGATTACTACACACTCGCACACGTGGCTATGACTGGAGAAATGAGGCTTATGGGACTCATGTGACCAGTGTAGCTACTGATCAAATAGCACTCATGTAGCATGATAGCAATCTTTATTATATACCTACCCATGAAATACATAGTTATACGATGTAAATAAAAGTCATATGTTCTCATTGATGAAATAAACAACTTCCGGTTAAAATACGACTACTTCTGCTATCTATATTCATAATGCCGGACTGCAAATAGGCTGCAAATACACATTCATTACCGTATACAGTCTAAAAAAAACTTCTAATTTCCATGGAGCGGTATATAATAAATAGAATATTCATATTTTTGCAACGAATATGACATATTCGTTGCAAAAATATGAATATCCTCTATATATTGCTTGTTTGATGCATGACGGGTGTTTCATTGTTGGAATGGCGAAGAGTCCAGATCCTGATCAGACTGTGCGGATGCACAGGCTGATCTGGATCTACACTGTTCGCAAAACTTGTTAGCCCAATTTCTCCAGTCACAGCTACATAATTATGTGGGAATATATGTTGGGCATCCTATCTGGCTGCATCTGACAACCTAAAGCTCCTTCAAACTACTGACAAAAAATCTATTCCCATAATACACTGAAAATGTATATTGGACCATAAAAAAAAAGTACTTTGGTTCTCAGATATCGCCACCTCAGAAAAATCCCTGCGTGTCGAGCATTTTATCGTCATGGAGAAATAAAATTGTACTGTATATTCGCCACATGATCAATAAAAAACACTATCATGAACAAATATGTTAAATCCAATCATGTCTGACGAAATTCTGGTGGTTTTACACGTTTAAAGAGGTTATAGTAACTTTATAGGACCTACATTGTATATGCATTTGGCGACTTGAACAAATTCAGAATCAAACATCTCCAACAAAAAAATGTATTTAAAAAAAATCTGTCGTCCTCAGTGTCACATTGCGCAAACCCTCTGTCTGAGAATCAAAGTACTTATTGTTATGGCCTAATGTACTGATTAGAAAGTATTGTATAACAGAAAACCTGGAGTTTTCTAATTCTGTCTGCTTGTGAAGAATTCTGAATGGGCCAGTGTCTGAGAGAAGGTACCTTATGACCTTCGTAATAGATGTAGATCTTGGCGATCTTGCATGTTCACTTGGTCAGATTCGTCTTATTGTTTTGCTTATGGCTGTTTGCCTGCATCCGTGAATAAATGGCAAACAGTGAAGCGCCAGATCAGACTGCGCATTTGCGCAGGCTTAACTAGGGCTGCGCTGGTTGCAACCATCGTACGGTCCAGCTGACGGATCCTCCGGCTTATCTGGGTCTCCGCTGCTTGCACACATCGTAAGGTGCCTTTTCTCAGCCAAGGGTTCAAAGCAAACGTGTCCTACCATGGGAAAACTTATTCAGGTTACAACCAGCGTAGTCTCTGGGGGCCGTTTCACTAAACTTTGTATGACTAAAATGTTTGTAAGTGCAAAATTATGATAGTCTGTAAATTTCACATTAACATTGTTTTCTTGTAAATAATTAATGGATTTACATTTATTGAGCATAGGCTGCATATGCAGCCTATGCTCAATAAATGTAAATCCATCAATTGAAATTCACAGACAATCTTAAATTTGCACTTACACACATTTTAGTCGTAAGAAATTTAGTGAAACGGGCCCCAGATCAGCAAGCGCATCCACATATATAGTCCGACCGGGACACTGTTTTCTATTGAGTTTGGGATATATTTCTGAATGCCTCCAACAAATTGTTTTTTTATCACACGCACATGCGGTCAGCGCGATATAGTTGCCTCTTTTGGTGTGCATCCGACATGTGCGTCCAGCATTTACATTAAATTTTTTTAAGTACCAAATATTTCCACAACCCTAAGTCCGATTGCGGTCAAACTTCACATACCTCTTTATCATCATCTATATTTTCATCCTATAGCCCACCCATGCGTCCACTGTGCTCAATGTTAATGTCAAATGACTTAAATTGTCTATTATAAATTTACATGTATCTTGGTGCATATTCCATCAGTGTTACATATTTCTTGTTTATAATTTGCCTCGGTAGGTATATTTTATGTCTTCAGCACTTGTGTTAATGCGCTGTATTCAGTCATAATTCAGCATATCATGTTCCATAAATAAACTTTTTGCAACATGTTTACTGAATAATTCTTCAATAAGCCTATATTTATGCACCACGAGAAAAAAGGCATCAACGTCTATTGCAAATAGTGTAGCCGCAAATCTGTCCTTTCAAAACCTAGTATTCCAGGGGCCCATTTCACTAAACTTTGACGGCTAAAATGTTCGTAAGTGCTAAATTATGATAGTCTGTAAATTTCACATTAACCCTTAGTCCGCTACTCACAACAATTGTCGTCTGCTGTTGCTTTTACATCTTGCTTTATTTCTCAATAAAAACATGGTTTGACAGTATTTCAGAATCATTTCCAATGGAAAATAGAAAATAAACAGCAGACGACAAAGAAATTAAGATAGTGGTCTAAGGGTTAAAAACGTTTTCTTGTAAACAATTATTGGATTTACATTTATTGAGCATATGCTGCATATGCATGCAAGCCTATGCTCAATAAATATAAACCCATCAATTGAAATTTCCAGCCGATCATAAATTTGCACTTACGAACATTTTAGTAATACGAAGTTTAGTGAAACGGCCCCCTGGACTTTTGTTACATGTGCTAGATTACTACTTTCATACTGCATGTATGTGTTAAATGTCATTTGTTGAATGTATTTAACCCTTACAATGCTGAATTAATTTTTTCCTCTGTTATTTAGTTTTCCATTTTTCTCATGACAGAATGCTTTAACAAAGGTGTCAAACCATGTTTTTATCTCCTTGTGTGGCAAAATGTAACATAGGAATGCAAAAGTCGTCCTTTGGTCGAGTTTTCCATTCTGATATTTCTTATTTACTGTATAACTGATTGGCTTGAAACTTTGTGTGTATTCTCATCCATATTTTTATTCCTCACCCCGTCCATGCTCCCCCATGCCCAAGGTCGAGGTCAAATTACTTATAAATTTCCGTCTAGTAGATGCTTGTTCAATTCTCCATTCTCGTATAACTTCTTTACTGTTAAGCGATTGACTTGAAACTTCATGTGCATGTTTTTCATCATTCATATTTGCAATCCATGTCCCATGCATCCTGCTCTCGTGCCCAAGGTTAAATAAATAAATTTCCGTCCAGTACATGTGTGTGCGCTTATTCATTCTCCTATAAGTTCATTACTGTATGAGATTGGCTTGAAACTTCATGCTTGCCCTAGTTCTGTAGCCTATTTCAGCAACATTGCAAGGTATACTTATCTAGCAAAGTATACTTTTAGGGAGAAATTTTCTCTTTAAGGATAAATTTATTAATTTTTAGCCAGGTTTTTTTGGAGAGAAAAATCCAGGCTATTGGATTGGCGAAAGCTGGGCAGGCAGGCGGGCGGGGCGGAGGGCGGCGTCCACAATCAATGTTAAGTTTTCGTGTTTGAGTCTATTTCTTTGTTACTGTACGACCTAGGACCTCCAAACTTTCACAGCTTCATAAGCAAGGGGTGCCCACCACATAGTACTATCCAACAATTTTTTTTTTGTTACCTTTTTTTTAACTTGACCCATTTTTTCCGCACAGTCGACTTAGCCATTTTCAATGTCACTTTTCGCGTTTACAATGTTAAGTTTTCGTGTTTAAGTCCATTTCTTTGGTACTGTACCACCTAGGACCACCAAACAGCTTCATAACCAAGGGGTGCCCACCACATACAACTATCCAACATGTGACCATTTTTTTTACCTTCACCTATTCACTACGTAATTGACATTTTCAACGTTAACTTTTTAACATACGTCTGTTAAAGTTTTTTGGTTAAAAGTTTTTCGTTATACTATATCTCTGCAACTGCTTCGCCCATTACCTTGAAACTTCACATGGGTGTTTATCATCATCCATATTTTCATTCTACCCCCCAACCGTGCGGCCCCTGTGCCCAATGTCAAGGTCAAATTACTTTTAGTCCTACAATATGACAAAAATAGTGTAGTGTAGTGATATAGTGCAACCTGTTGATGGTGGTGTAGCGATATAGTGAAACCTGTTGATGGTGATGTAGTGATATAGTGAAACCTGTTGATGGTGATGTAGTGATATAGTGACACCTGTTAATGGTGGTGTAGTGATATAGTGAAACCTGTTGATGGTGGTGTAGTGATATAGTGAAACCTGTTGATGGTGGTGTAGTGATATAGTGAAACCTGTTGATGGTGATGTAGTGATATAGTGACACCTGTTAATGGTGGTGTAGTGATATAGTGAAACCTGTTGATGGTGGTGTAGTGATATAGTGAGACCTGTTGATGGTGGTGTAGTGATAGTGAAACCTGTTGATGGTGGTGTAGTGATATAGTGAAACCTGTTGATGGTGGTGTAGTGATATAGTGAGACCTGTTGATGGTGGTGTAGTGATAGTGAAACCTGTTGATGGTGGTGTAGTGATATAGTGAAACCTGTTGATGGTGATGTAGTGATATAGTGAAACCTGTTGATGGTGGTGTAGTGATATAGTGCAACCTGTTGATGGTGGTGTAGCGATATAGTGAAACCTGTTGATGGTGGTGTAGTGATATAGTGAAACCTGTTGATGGTGGTGTAGCGATATAGTGCAACCTGTTGATGGTGGTGTAGTGATATAGTGCAACCTGTTGATGGTGGTGTAGTGATAGTGAAACCTGTTGATGGTGGTGTAGTGATATAGTGAAACCTGTTGATGGTGGTGTAGTGATAGTAAAACCTGTTGATGGTGGTGTAGTGATATAGTGAAACCTGTTGATGGTGGTGTAGTGATAGTGAAACCTTTGATGGTGGTGTAGTGATATAGTGAAACCTGTTGATGGTGGTGTAGTGATAGTGAAACCTGTTGATGGTGGTGTAGCGATATAGTGAAACCTGTTGATGGTGATGTAGTGATAGTGAAACCTGTTGATGGTGGTGTAGTGATATAGTGAAACCTGTTGATGGTGGTGTAGTGATATAGTGAAACCTGTTGATTGTGGTGTAGTGATATAGTGAAACCTGTTGATGGTGGTGTAGTGATAGTGAAACCTGTTGATGGTGGTGTAGAGATATAGTGAAACCTGTTGATGGTGGTGTAGCGATATAGTGAAACCTGTTGATGGTGGTGTAGCGATATAGTGCAACCTGTTGATGGTGGTGTAGTGATAGTGAAACCTGTTGATGGTGGTGTAGTGATATAGTGAAACCTGTTGATGGTGGTGTAGTGATAGTGAAACCTGTTGATGGTGGTGTAGCGATATAGTGAAACCTGTTGATGGTGGTGTAGTGATATAGTGAGACCTGTTGATGGTGGTGTAGTGATAGTGAAACCTGTTGATGGTGGTGTAGTGATATAGTGAAACCTGTTGATGGTGGTGTAGTGATATAGTGCAACCTATTGATGGTGGTGTAGAGATATAGTGCAACCTGTTGATGGTGGTGTAGTGATATAGTGAAACCTGTTGATGGTGGTGTAGTGATATAGTGCAACCTGTTGATGGTGGTGTAGTGATATAGTGAAACCTGTTGATGGTGATGTAGTGATATAGTGAAACCTGTTGATGGTGGTGTAGTGATATAGTGCAACCTGTTGATGGTGGTGTAGTGATATAGTGAAACCTGTTGATGGTGGTGTAGTGATATAGTGACACCTGTTAATGGTGGTGTAGCGACCTGTTGATGGTGGTGTAGTGATATAGTGCAACCTGTTGATGGTGGTGTAGTGATATAGTGACACCTGTTCATGGTGGTGTAGCGATATAGTGCAACCTGTTGATGGTGGTGTAGCGATATAGTGAGACCTGTTGATGGTGGTGTAGTGAAATCTGTTGATGATGGTGTAGTGATATAGTGAAACCTGATGATGGTGGTGTAGCGATATAGTGAAACCTGTTGATGGTGGTGTAGCGAGCGATTTAGTGCAACCTGTTGCTATAAAGCGGAAAATGTGCCGCTAATCTTTGTCCCACCCATACTTCCCCATGCCCTAGGTCGAGGTAAAATGACTTTGACGTCTTTACCATCTCAACTATTGGTTTGAAACTTGATGTGCATGTTTTATCACCCAACCACCGCACCAATGAGATACATGGACATGCAGTTGGCTATGTTCTTGTCCAGTATAAATGCGCTTTTAAATTTAACCCACTTTATGCTATTTTACTACATGTATTATACTATTTTGTTTGTGGAAAATCCTAAATATTTTCGTATATGTACGCAGAAGTATATGTCGCGTCTACCATTTCAACCATCTCATTCAGACGGTTTAAATGAATGGTCACAGCATTATGTGGCTGTGACTGGAGAAATAAGGCTTATGGGTTTTGCGACAAGTGTAGATCCAGATCAGCCTTTGCATCTGCAGTCTGATCAGGATCTGCACTGTTCGTCATTCCATCAAGGAAACACCTGTCAAGCAGTGTAGATCGTTATCATGCTATTTGATCAGGAGCTACATTGGTCACAAATCGCATAAGCCCCATTTCTCCAGTCACAGCCACATATAACAGACATAAAAATACAAATATTTGAAACATTTCATATGAGTGTATTCCCAATGTAGTGGGTTAAAGTCGGGGACTGTACCCCTGGATGATATGTGACTGGAGAAATGGGGCTTATGGTATTTGGGACTAGTGTAGCTCTTGATTCAATAGCACACTCCTGTAGCCTCGTAACGATCTAGTATGCTCGTTAGAAGCATGTTGTATGCTTCATTGATTGGCGAACAGTGCAGATCCTGATCAGACTGTGCGGATGCACAGGCTGATCTGGATCTGCGCTGGCCGCAAATCCAGTAAGCCCATTTTCTCCAGTCACGGCCACATATTTTATAACAGCTGACCAGGAGCTATGCTGGTCAAAGGAACAATTTGCCCCATCCACCTGTGATGTGTTACATATTTCGGCTGTTATCCCATTAAAGACAGGATACACTTATTATAGTAGTGTGAAACTTTTTAGGGGGGGAATACTATTTTCTTCATTTCATCTCGAAAGTATATGTTGTTACCACTCATTTGAACCGTCTCGATGAGACGGTTCAAATGAGTGGTAACAACATATACCTTTATGGAGAAATAAACAAAAGAATGAGATTTGTTCAATAAAAATTATTGTATCCTTAGACTGAAATGGGTTAAGTGATGAAAGGTGTCGATTTACATATTTTCACGCCCAAACTTACTTTGCTTTGGTGATGAATGAGGACAATAAAAAAAATCAACAAAATTACCATCAGCAAAATCCAGATAAGTGTCGTAAGCTGAATTAGGAAGGAGTATACCATTTGTATGCTCTCCACAGAGTCAGTATGATGTCCTATTCCACTAGCAACTATGGATGTGTTGTGGCCTAGGGGTTAGAACACCTAGGGCATAAAAATACTTTCATAGTATTTCCATCCCACTTATGGGTTTTGCGACCAGCGTAGATCCAGATCAGCCTGTGCATCCATTTATAAATTTAAATGATCTTAGAAGTATATGTCGCGACGGTTCAAATGAGTGGTCGCAACATATACTTTCATTGAGAAATAACAAAAATAAAAATATATATGACACGACATGTAAGACTTTAAATGTGCTTAAGAAGTATATGTCGCGACCACCATTTGAACCGTCTCATCGAGACGGTTCAAATGAGTGGTCGCAACATATACTTTCATTGAGAAATAACAAAAATAAAAATATATAGACACAAATTGTAAGACTGCAATTTGCTGAGTTTTTAACCCCTGATCGGCTTTTCCAACCTGTATATTGTTTGTTAGAAGCACCCATTATGGACAAAGTTTCTTGCAACGCAGACTCTGATCAGACAGCAGGGAGGTCGATGTGAATTGATGTAGACACATTGTTTGATTTTATCGTTTCATTAACCAATTTCATGCTGAGGATAATGCCATTTTGGGGAAAATCATAAATATTTTCTTTAAATGTGCTTAGAAGTATATGTCACGACCACCATTTGAACCGTCTCATCGAGACGGTTCAAATGACTGGTCGCAACATATACTTTCGTTGAGAAATAAAAAAAAAATATTTAAAAAAATTCATACCCGTAAAGGTGTATTCCGCATGTAATGGGTTAATTCATCTACACATCATCATAATTTTATCCTCTGGCATAGCTTAGAAAGTATTTGGTACACTATCATCTCGCTATATCTCTTACTACCTATATTAGATTAGGTGAACCCTAAACTTTCACTTTGATGTGTGTTTAATGGTATATTGGCAAACTGTATCTGAGTGTTATAAGAAATAAACTAGCAAATTAACTGGTATATAAAAGCTGGAATGTACTATTGAATATAATATTGTAATAAACTACATCAATTTACTGAAATTAACATATTGTTGTTAAACACAGCCTGAAAAATAAATCCTATTTTCGCTACTGGCCAATCTGCATAATGAAAATCTACTCGCCCAGGCGAAATGATACCTGCCCGGTCTGTTGGATTGAAAAAGCAGTGATCCCCAGACAGACACATTCTTGCTATTGTGAATTTTTCTACACCTATTACACACACAATCAACGTTTAGTCAATGTTAATCAACCCTTATACCGCTTTCCATTTTTATCATCAAAAACATGCTTTGACAGCACTTTAGAATAATTTACAACATGCTTTGACAGCACTGAAGTGCTGTCAAACCATGTTTTTATTAGCCAGGTTTTTTTTAAAAAAAATCCAGGCTATTGGATTGGCGAAAGCCGGGCGGGCGGGCGGCGGGCGGGCGGGCGGCGTCCACAATCAATGTTAAGTTTTCGTGTTTGAGCCCATTTCTTTGTTACTGTACCACCTAGGACCACCAAACTTTCACAGCTTCATAATCAAGGGGTGCCCACCACATATCACTATCCAACATGTTACTTTTTTTTTAACTTGACCCATTTTTTCCGCGCTGTCAACTTAGCCATTTTCAATGTTAAGTTTTCGCGTTTTCAATGTTAAGTTTTCGTGTTTAAGTCCATTTCTTTGGTACTGTACCACCTAGGACCACCAACCTTTCACAGCTTCATAACCAAGGGATGCCTACCACATACAACTATCCAGCATGTGACCATTTTTTTACCTTCACCTATTATTTCTACGTAATTGACTTAGCCATTTTCAACGTTAACTTTTTAACGTACGTCTGGTTAAATTTTTTGGTTAAAACTTTTTTGTTATACTATATCTCTGCAACTGCTTCGCCCATTACCTTGAAACTTCACATGGGTGTTTATCATCATCCATATTTTCATTCTAACCCCCAACCGTGCGGCCCCTGTATGCAATGTCAAGGTCAAATTACTTTGAATTTATTTGTTAAAGTTTTTTCCTGTACTATATCTCTGCAACTGCTTCACCCATTACCTTGATACTTCACATGGGTGTTTATCATCATTGTCGCACCCGCTTGCTGAAAGCGCTATAGTGTCGGCATTTTGGCATACGTCCGTCCGTCCGTACGTCCATGTGTCCGGTTAAAGTTTTTGCGTTAAAGTTTTTCCATCTATCTATTTTTTTAGTGTCCATGCCTCGCCCCAAGGCGCGACATGCAGGCCACGGCCATCTAGTCTACAAAAAGTGGGTATAATTATGTTATCCAAGTGTCCATGCTTGGAAAAAACCTGGCCTTCGTGGCTTTGCCTCGTTTCTTGTTGAGAAATAAGTTGAGATATAAAAGCAACAGCAGACGACAATTGTTGTGAGTAGTGGTCTATGGGTTAAATGTAACACTCCGACAGTACCAAATTTAGCAGCATTACCTATATAGTTAGTCTGAACATTCTGCAGAGACATTTCACGGCTTCCTAATGCAAACTATGTTTATCCTAATGCAAATAATTCAAACTATGTTTATCCTAATGCAAATAATGCAAACTATGTTTATCCGAGATGTTTTGTGATTGTTACAGGAGGGGCAGACAAGGGTATGTGGCCTCACATCTCCAACCTACGACCCGGAGGTATCGCCCACAGGTATGTATCTCAATACCCTACACACATAATTGGGCCATTGTGGGTGGGTATAATGTATCTACACACGGGGAAGACTCTGACTTGTGACATACATAAATGCCCATTAAAAATCCCATTACCCCACCCAACTGTTTTCATACTGTACATAACGCCATATGACGAAATATATAGTATGACAACGGGTGGGTGGGATTTTTTAATGGGCATTTTTTATGTCACATGTCTGAGCTTCCCACCTGTCTGTATCTACACACTGTAATACTGGTGCCCACAATGACACAGCTGTACACTGTTGTATGTGACTTTTACTGGAGAAATGGGACTTATGGATTTTGTGACCGGTGTAGATCCAGATCAGCCTGTGCATCCGCACAGTCTGATCAGGATCTTCACTGTTCGCCATTTCATCACTGAAACACCTGGCATGCTTCTAACAAGAAGTACATGTATATATTGTTATCAGGAATGTGCAGGAATGTGCTATGTGATCAGGAGCTACACTGGGCACAAATCATGTAAGCCCCATTTCTCCAGTGACAGCCATACTGGGTGTGGGATACATGTACAACTAATCATTTTGAGTAATGTTCAGTAATATATTTTAAATCAATTACCTGACACTGTCAAAATAATGGTAATCTCCAAATACAACTTTGAGAAAAAAATGTTCACAACTGTATAATACAGTCCATGACATTAATGGACGAAGTTAAACTTTATTGTCCTTGTTCATTAATGTCATGGAATTAGAAACAAAATTGCTCCATACCTATTGTGAGGGTAGCAATTTAACCCCATCTCTTTAAAGGTACATACCCACGCAGTAGGCATAACATGTTCTTTATAGGAATTAAATAAGTGTATAATTATGTCACTATTCCACCAGTTCTAAAAATTACCAGTGCCCGCTATACAAACATAATCATTTATTAATTATCAATTTACTGTTAGCGACGCGCGGCGGTAACAGTCTATTTTGATGCGGGGACGACGACATTCACATCACGGCTTGCGGTGCGCATGCGCAGTATACTACGCGCGCCAGTAGGCTTCCCAATATGTAAACAAGAATATCAACGACATCCCAATATGTAAACAAGAATATCAACATGTCGAAACGTCCAGGACGGAAATTGTATGAAACGGCGTCGGTCAAAAACAAAGGCGAAATGTCTGAGGGACAGGCAGTACAGAGAGAGAGAGTGGTTAATATTGGCGACCAGATCACCAAATGGAAAGAGTTACGTGGAGATTTAGATTTGGACTCGAACAGAGATTTTTCTTCTCAACTTCCGATACTTCACTGCGCATGTCAAATATGTGATATGATTGACCGTGTCACGTGACGCGTGTTGGTAAAAATAGCACGAGGTCGGAAAATACCCTTTCTGGTCGCGGCATATAAAATGCGATTTAACACCAATTAACACGCGCCGTAATTAAAAATAACTTGTTAGTGGGTAGACAAATGGCTGATATAAGGCATGACAGAAAATGAAAAGTAGTAGTACAGTGTAACCTGCTGCGTGGGCATGTACCTTTAATGTAACACATGGAAGAGTGATCTTTGCCATCGGTCATCCGGCGTGTTTGATATGTTAGCAATAAAAAACTGTCCAAGCTGTATCAATAAATTATTAATAAAGAACATACACATGCAGAAATTGGTTATTTTACCATATTAAGTTGTTTATCTGACATTTACATGTATACCTTGTAAATTTGAAAGCTTCAATTCGTTATGTTGAATGTTGAACAACAACTAGAGAAAAGATGGCTTCCATGGGAAAATGATTTCCCTGTTCTATTATATTTGGCAATTTACTAGTTCACCATCAAAGATTATTTGTTTAAATTTTGACGTACATGCAACAGGTTTGGGTATGCACTTTGGTTGCTCACATATTTTGAATGGGTCAAATTGTAGCCATAGATAACATATCGTAGGCTAATTATTGTAGCTATCGTATGTGCCAGAAACATTGTGATAGACATGTAGCAATCATTTATGGTTAACTGTACCTCTGATTAACCATCAACATCGTAAGTTAAGACAGATCACCGAGGAGATTAAAATCCTGTGTTTCAAAATGGCAATTGAATTACCTCTATATTTAATATTCATATAAAACCAGTTGAGAATGTTTGTACTTGAAATCGTGCATAGCCTCCTTTTTGTATGAAATCAGTAAACTCATGTGGGAAATCTAAAGTATTGTTCAACATGTCATATTATCCCTTTCAACACTACAGACCTCTATAGCGGTATTGGCCAACAATGTAGATCCAGATGAGCCGGCTCGTGACGAGCCGTCTCATCAGGATCTGCACTTTTTGCAATAAAATTTCATATTTTTTGGATAGTAAACGCCCGTTTGAAAAAAAAGGGACGTATTATGTATTCATCTTGTATGGGCGGGCGGGCGGCGGGTGGGTGGTCGGGCACAGCTTGTCCATGCAATAACTAGAGTTCTACTTGACGGATTGTAACCAGATTCAGTATACATGTTTATCACGGCAAGACAAAGAAGCCTATTGATTTTGAAAAATTACCGATGACTTATCTCCCCTAGGCGGCTGTTTTGAATTTTCTGACTATCCTTGTCCACAATATAACTCAAGTTCTACTTGACGGATCGTGATCAAATTCAATATACATGTTTATCATGGCAAGAACCCTATTAATTTCCAGTGAGTTATCTCCCCTTGTTAACTGGCCTTGCCTCGACAGTCATATATTGTGACCTTCGGCACTCTTGTTCATAAATGGAATAGTCTGAAAATCATTTTGTGATGATTGGATTGGTCGGAAAATTAATATCAAAATCCATTCCAATTACTTAGGGGTGAAAGGATTAGACCTTCACTCATTTGCTATGAATATTTCATCAACTTTCGACGTCATTATATAGAAGATCATAATTATGTGAGTGATTTCGACGTCACAGAAAATATCGCAAATTTTGTAAACATTATCATGAATCTTCTTCAAAATTGTTTGCTTTGTCTCATATAAGGTCAGACAGCCTCGAGGTTGGGGACACGATCCTGTCGGTGAACGGTATCCGCACCCTCAACATATAACATTGAACAACCCCACTCATGTAAGATCCTCTATATAAGGTCGGACATCCTGGAGGTAGGGGACACGATCCTGTCGGAGAACGGTATCCGCACCTTGAACATATAACATTGAACAACACCACTCATGTAAGATCCTCTATATAAGGTTGGACATCCTGGAGGTAGGGGACACGATCCTGTCGTTGAACAGTATCCGCACCCTCAACATATAACATTGAACAACTCCAATCATGTAAGATCCTCTATATAAGGTCGGACATCCTGGAGGTAGGGGACACGATCCTGTTGGAGAACAGTATCCGCACCCTCAACATATAACATTGAACAACCCCACTCATGTAAGATCCTCTATATAAGGTCGGACATCCTGGAGGTAGGGGACACAATCATGTCGGTGAACAGTATCCGCACCCCCAACATATAACATTGAACAACCCCACTCGTAATGTGATCCTCTATATAAGGTCGGACATCCTGGAGGTAGGGGACACGATCCTGTTGGAGAACAGTATCCGCACCCTCAACATATAACATTGAACAACCCCACTCATGTAAGATCCTCTATATAAGGTCAGACATCCTGGAGGTAGGGGACACGATCCTGTTGGTGAACAGTATCCGCACCCTCAACATATAACATTGAACAACCCCACTCATGTAAGATCCTCTATATAAGGTCAGACATCCTGGAGGTAGGGGACACGATCCTGTCGGAGAACAGTATCCGCACCCTCAACATATAACATTGAACAACCCCACTCATGTAAGATCGTTTATATAAGGTCGGACATCCTGGAGGTAGGGGACACGATCCTGTCGGTGAACAGTATCCGCACCCATCAACACCTAACATAACATTGAACAACCCCACTCATGTAAGATCGTTTATATAAGGTCGGACATCCTGGAGGTAGGGGACACGATCCTGTTGGTGAACAGTATCCGCACCCCCAACATATAACATTGAACAACCCCACTCGTGTAAGATCCTCTATATAAGGTCGGACATCCTGGAGGTAGGGGACACGATCCTGTCGGTGAACGGTATCCGCACTCTCGGTATGAAGCATGACGAGATCGTCAATCTACTGAAGAACGCAGACGATCAGGTCCGGCTGGAGATTGAGTACGATTTACCCGACTGTGGTATGTGTTTGACAATTTTCTAAAAATGTTAACCCTTAGACCGCTACTCACAATAATTGTTGTCTGCTGTTGCTTTTATATCTTGCCTTATGTCTCAATAAAAACATGGTTTGACAGCACTTCAGAATCATTTCCAGTGGAAATGATTCTGAAGTGCTGTCAAAGCATGTTTTTATGATAAAAATGGAAAATAGAAAATAAACAGCAGACGACAACAAAAATAAGATAGCGGTCTAAGGGTTAATGTCTTTGTACCTAATAATATAATTTATCACATGAAACCCTTATTATGCCTTGTATTGCTATGGCCTGTTTCACAAACATGAAATGACACATATGTCATCATACCTGGAGCGAATTTGATTGGCTGACCACATCACCATAATTACATAATCGTATTATGCGCTGAAGACTCAGTACATAAATTGTGCCCGACTCGTTTCATAAATCTCATTTCAAAGCTGATTTGAGATCCTCTATATACCAATATGTAATATTTATATAGTTACAGAGCTCCAGATAATCTGCGTATTTGCGTAAATACCCAATTAAATTTGCCAAAAAAAAACAATTGAAATCTGAAGTAGCGAGTATCAAAAAAACAATAATAATTGTGTGGTATCTTTATCATGCTGCAGAAAACAATAAACATACAACAAATATAACATAATTTTCTTATTTTCCATGAAAATACATCTTGAAATGCCAAGATCTCTTCATTTCGAAGCAAACTAATTCAATAAATGCTGTCTGTTGATGTGTGAACAGTAGTGTGATTATATTTTACCCAATTAAAATTTTTCAAATACACAATTGCTTCAGAAATGATGGAGTGAAGATACTCAATTACTAATTGCTTATCTGGAGCCCTGTAGTTGCATATTTAAAACTGTCTATGCATGCGAATTTCTCTGCTATAATCATTTGGTAAAGGCAGATATCAGAAATGTGTACCAATGGTGAGTTGCAGCATGATCTGTAGCATGATTGCAACTGTATATACTATAACTGTATCATCTTATAAGTAGATTACCGAACTTGATAAATGAGAAATAACTTTGCTAAGAACTACTTCCAGGGCATCTTCGACGTTGGAATTGGCGGAATTTGTCGGGTTCACGTCAAATTGCTTCAGTTTAACACTACAGTCCTCTATAGCGGTGTTTGTAAATAGTGTAGATCCAGATGAGACGTCTCGTCAAGATCTGCACTTTTTGCAAGTAATTTTCATATTTTGTAGAAAACTAAACACACCCTTATCATTAATGGACTGGTCTGAAAATCATTTTGTGACGACTGGATTGGCTAGAAAATTAGCATTTCAAAGTCGATTCCATTTATTTAGGGGTGAAAGGGTGAATCTAAGCAATGTGACGTCAAACCAACAATCTCTGCAAATTCTAATGCACCGAAAATAGAAAGCACGCATCTGATTGGTCAATTGTAATTACAGCCTATAAAATATGAATAATTACAGCATATAAAATCTCTGCTTTACCAGTCTGTGTTATACAACTTGACAGATTTATGTAACTCTACGCGCTTTTGTAAACAATGGCTAGCGGCTCGGAATCCAAATATTTCCGTACATGTTCGGTTGATCATTCTGCCATATTGACCTGTGCAACCCAAAGCTGAAAAGAGAATCGACCAACGACTGACAAACATGACTTCAGGGTGGCCCTTCAACAAATTCCCAAAAATATTCCCAAAATACAGAAAAATTTAGTAAAATGCTCAAATGCAAACTCAACAATATAATATGACAGTACTAGCTTATAACTTTACGAATTCCAATGTGCACATACATGACTATACAAAATAAACTGTATTACAGATGGGTAATCACCCAAATTACTGTCTGTTTCACGAAAGCTGCCCAAATTTTAAGGCCATATAAACAATTAAAAAAAAATATTTTATTTGATAATATTAAATTAAAGGAAAATTTAAGAATGAGCCTTCTTTTTATTTCATGAAATTTGGTCAAATATTGATTTTATTGCGAAAAAACAAATTTCCCCATGTTAAATACCCATAGACATCTTCACAGAGTGAGAAGTGAAGATGTCTATGGGGATTTAACATAGGGAATTTTTTTAGAATTTCAGTAATCCTGGACCGATTTTCAAAATTTAACTTTTGTTTTCTTAGTTAGATCATTTCCAAGCTATCTACGTTTTTTGACTCCTCCCACACTCCTCTACCTCTTTTTCCCCCATGTTAAATTCCCATAGACAAATCAATTTTTCGTAATAAAATCAATATTTGACCAATTTTCACGAAATAAAAAGAAGGCTCATTCTTAAATTTTCCTTTACCGGTAATTTAATATTATCCAAAAAGATTTGGGCAGCTTTTGTGAAACAGACAGTAGGCATACATCCTGGGATATCGAGTTGACTCTTATTTACATTTCCTTTGTAAAAATCGCACAAAGTGACGAACCCACTGCCGAAATGTTGACATTTCTTTAAATGCACAAAAGCAATTGACTGTTGTACCTACACATAGAAAAGCAATACAATTGTCAAAATAAACTTTAGAGTGTGAAACATGTATACATGTCTTAGAAAAAGTCCCGTTAATCTCAATTTGAAATGGGAATATTCTTCGGCGGAGTTATATTTCATTAAATTCATTTGGTGTGAGGCGGTTATCGATGACGACAACAACCTGCTGACGTATTGAAAAATATCACTGTTCATGATATGCTACGATGTTGCAGAAAGTAGAGAGCACACTAGGCATATTAGAATGGGGATAACCATTCTTTGCTTTTCGATTTGGAGCTGTATGTGTGAGGTTTTATGGTCTGAGAATCAGTAAAACAAAGCATGGTTATCCCCTAATTCTACCGTCAACGATGCCCCACAAGTTGTTTTATGGGTAGTTAACCGTGATTTTCAAAGTTTGATGACCTATACATGTATATAAGCCAGTAGCCGATTTCATCAAAATTGCAAAGTATACTTTCCTATGAAAGTATACTTTGAGGGAGCAGCAATCATTGATTTTTCCGAAATGCATTATTAGCTCACCTGAGCGAAGCTCATGTGAGCTATTGTTACCGCAATG
The DNA here is from genome assembly GCA_029237695.1 of Conchocele bisecta. NCBI lineage: Eukaryota > Metazoa > Mollusca > Bivalvia > Lucinida > Thyasiridae > Conchocele > Conchocele bisecta. The sequence continues at coordinate 37,448,398 of CM055266.1, read as the reverse complement.
TGTCCGTCGTCCGTCGTCCGTCGTCCGTGAACATTTTCAAACGTCTTCTCCTCGGTAACCATTGGGTCTATAGTCACCAAACTTCATGGTCATGGTCCTTAGGTAGGGGGATTACAAAATTGTTAAAATGACGTCATTACGTAATCCAAGATGGCCGCCGTCTAAAAATAGCACAAATTCTTAAAAAATCTTCTTCTCAAGAACCGCCAACCGGATTTCGACAAAACTTGGTAGGAATGATCGATGTACATTGCTCTTTCAAAGTTGTTAAAATGGTGGCCCCGGGGTCAAAAATGGGCGTGGCCCGTGGGGTCAAATTTTATTTTTGACTGAATATGGTTATGTGATATATCAAATTGAAGGTATCAATGAGGCGATCATTCTGGTGCATTTATTGTCGAAATCGGATTGTTATGTCATCCAAGATGGCCGCCGGAAGGTCAAAAGGTCGTTCTTTTATTAGAGATTTCAAAATTCTTCTTCACATGAACCGCTTGGCCCATGGTAGCCAAACTTAAAAGTTATGGTACATGGGTGAAGCCTTTTCAGATTTGTTAAAATGGAGGTCATCGCTAATCCAAGATGGCCGCCATCTAAAAATAGCATAAATTCGACGAAACTTGGTAGGAATGATCGATGTACAATGCTCTTTCAATGTTGTTAAAATGGTGACCCCGGGGTCAAAAATAGGCGTGGCCTGTGAGGTCAAATTGGGGTCAAATTTAATTTTTTACCGAATATGGTCATGTTATATATCAATTTGAATGTATCGATGAGACGATTGCTCTGGTGTAATATTTGTCGGAATCGGATGATTATGTCATCCATGATGGCCACCAAAGGTCCATTTATTCAAGATTTTGAACGTCTTTTTCTCAGGAACCACATGGCCGATGCTGGCCAGACTTCATAGGAAGTTAAGATCCTTGGGTGAAGCATTTTCAGATTTGGTAAAATGAGAGTCATCGCTTAATCCAAGATGACCGCCATCTAAAAATAGCACAATTTTTTTAAAAACACATGAACTCGATGTCACATTCTCCTCTGGTGTTCATGGAGTCAGGTGAGCGAATTAGGGCCATCATGGCCCTCTTGTTTAATGCAGAACTAACGATTGCATATATTTGATGATTAAAAGTATGCAGAATTATTATACTGAATTTATTACATTATCACAGCCAAAATTGGCTGTGATAATGTAATAAATTCAGTATTTTATTTTGGCTGTGATAATGTAATAAATTCAGTATAATAAAAATTAATAAATTTATTCTAAAATTGAAAATTTGTCCCTCAAAGTATACTTTGCTAGAAAAGTATACTTTGCAATGTTGATGAAATAGGCCCCTGGTCTATTCACAGGGCCGAAAGACGTGTTCTCCGTCCGCTGTAAGCAGCACACGATCAACCTCGTGACGGACGGCGCGAGTTTCGGCTTCACGCTGCGGGGCGGCACGTGTCCGAACCGGGCCAAGTGTCGTCCCATCACCGTCACACAGATACGACCAGGGGGCGCCGCTGACAGGTTTGTCGATAACCGAATGTCTTGTGCATCACAGACAAGCCATGTGATTTATATGTCGCGTGTGTGGGTTTCCATGTCCGTGTACGTCCAAATTCTGCATTAAAAGTTTTTACGTATCTTTACAAACCTTACTGGAATTTATTTCAAACTTCAAATAAATACACAATGAGACCATCGAATCCTTCAGCGGGCTTGACATGCGGGCTGCCGTCATCTGGTTATTCTATAGCCCATCTATGCCATACCCAATCTATATTATAGTCAATGTGAAAAGTTGTTGCTTTTGTGTGAAACCTTCTATTTATCAGCTACGGCAGTAGGGTGGTACACCGCTGTCTGCGCTAGCTAACCTTACCAATATTTGTAAAATTCTTTCTTTCAAAATGCTTGAATACTGTGCTTGGAGTCAATCAGCTTGATTGGCTGAGCCTGAGCTGTAGCACAGCTCAGGCTCAGCCAATCAAGCTGCTTGATTTGCGAGTTGAGATTGCCAATGTATGTTCAGAAACGTCGACGTTTTGGCAAAGATTAACGCGCTATTTCTCGTTGTCCTGTTTGTCATGTCGTACTGACTATTTGTAGAGAAGGGTCATTGAAGACGGGCGACCGTATTTTGGCGGTGAACGACTTCAGTGTGGTGAACCTGAAGCTGACCGAGATGGCCATGTTGTTGTCCGAGTGCGACAGCTCCACCACCTTCACTGTGGAGTATGACGTCTCACTGATAGGTATGTGTGTAGGTGGACACAAGTATTTTCTTGAAAGTTAAAATCCCATAGACTTACTTTCCATCTTTACTCTCAAATATGTAGCTCAGTACATTCTTTACCAATTTGATGAAATATAAAGTGTTTGAAAGAAAATAGATTTGTACAGAATATAAATGTTTTGGTTACTGATTATCACAAGCAGTTCGATAGATACATGTTTTTAAATATGGCATAATTAGCGACGTCACCATTGACATCGATGGGAACATCATTTCCCAAAATTTCCCATATGCTTAACTGCATGCATCTTGTATACTACTTTGAATATTGAATATACATCAAATAATATGAATCAAATAAATTCTGCGCAAATCTATTTGCTACTCAATGCATTTGATTTCCTTAAAATCTGTACAGTATATGGGATTTAAATGGGTGCGGAATTTCCAACATCTGTACAGTAAAACCTCGTTAAACCGGATACAGGGACAACTTAGCTGAGCTTAATTTGGGTATTTAAAATTGCCGTCTATCTCTGATGATACTGTCTGTTCATGATTGCAAAGCACATACACACATGTCTTGAAGTAGTCGTCATCTGCCTGTTTTACAGTGGAACCTCTCTAAACCGGACACCATGGGAGGTCACAGGGTATCCGGTTTAGAGAGGTTCCACTGTATTGTGACAGGTTGGCGTGTCCCCGCCAGTAGGGCTAATTTTAGCCATTGATTTGGAAGAGACACTATAATATGGTTGTTCAACCATTGGGCCATAACAAAAAGTATTTAGGTTCACAGATATGGCCGCGTCTGAATAATCCCTGCACGTCGAGAATGTTATCATCATGAAGAAATAAAATTGTTTTATAAATTCGCCACATGATCAATAAAAAACAGGTGAACATCTCGAACAAAAAAATGTAAAATATATTTAAACAATCGGCCCTCCCGCTTCACATTCCGTAAACCCTGTGCCTGAGAACCAAAGTACTTATTTTTTATGGCCTTACTATAGGAATACAAAATTTAGAAAGTAGTTCCTGTTATAAAAGCTAGTGTAATTAATTTAAATTAAATGGTTTAGTCACCATTAATTGAAAATAAATTGTTTATAATACTGAAAAATAACTAAGTGTTTGCAATGATTTTCAGTATTATAAACTTGTTTTTACCAATCCCCAATTACAGCATGTGGCTAAGACTGGAAAAATGGGGCTTACGAGCCTTGCAACCAGCATAGATCCAGATCAGCCTTTGCATCCGCACAGTCTGATCAGGATCTGCACTGTTCGCAATTCCATCAATGAAACACCCGTAATGCTTCTAACAAGCAATATAGACTGTTTTCAGTTTACAGGAGAATTTGATTTGATCAGGAGCTACACTGGTCACAAACTGTTAAACAACCGCCTGCATTAATCTTGCCCAGATTATCAACATTTCTGAACATCTACTGGCAATGCCAACTCACAATCAAGCAATTTGATTGACTGAGCCTGAGCTGTGACACAGCTCAGGCTCAGCCAGTCAAGCTGCTTGATTGTAATTACAATATTAAAGTATTTTGCAATAAAGAGTTGATAAATATCGGCACTCTTAGCACAGGTGGTGGTGTAAACGGTATTAAACAAAGATCAATTGCCACTCTTCATTTTTGACCTCCATCCAGAATACCGTAATATCCCTAAATATTCGGACACAATTTATTCTGGGAAACGCACATTAATATATGGTTTCTCACAGCAAGGAATGTACAAATATGTACGACTAGTATGGTTGTACTTGTTTATCACAATACCTATGTATTTGGATACAATTTGTTTTGGGAAACCCATTCGTTATAGGGGTTTTCCAAAATATATGGAGTCTGAATATTTAGGGTTAGTACGTTAGTTGCACTGTTTAAAGTTTATATATCCAATCAATTTTCAAAACATTTTGTTCCTGTAATATCTGCCGGATGGGCCCTAACCTAAGGCATATGGCAATGAACTTCAATATCGAGAGGTAGTGAGTTAAATCCTCACCCTACACATGAAAAATACTTACAACATAATATGGTCTTTCGGATGATAATTTATGCCGAGGTCCTTAGCTAAATGACCTTAGCTGTTGCTGGAACGTTAAACCAATTCACTATTTTTCTCAGCTTGGAAACGGTAGGAATTCCTCGGCGAGCCTCAGAGTTCCTACGCGTTTCCTAGCCTTGCCTGACAAACTCTGTATGTCTCTACGTAGATGCGGTGCAGAAGGCAGCGGGTGCCCTGCTGATTGAACTTGACAAGACCCCGGGGGCCGCCCTGGGCATCACCCTGTCCCACGCCCGCCACAAGGGCAAACACTGCGTCTGTATAGACAGCATCATGCCCATGAGCATCGCTGACAGGTATCCACATTTCCATGATGGAATATTAAAGGGCCTCTCGGATGCAGGTGTGATAGAGAATAGTAGGTTAGTGCCGTGAATGGGAAGAAATATCTGGCAAGGCTCAGGAAACGGGATGGGCGAGGCTATGCCGAGCACATCCCGTTTCCGTGCCGCGCCAGATATTTTTTCCCATTCACGGCACTAACCTACTATTCTATTTATCCCATCAACACCTACAAATGGCTGTAAAATGCAAAAATAGTATTGACTGGATATCAAAAATGTTTCACGGCACCGTGTTTCACGGCACATACGCACTGTGTTGACTGGATAATTTCATATACACAGTATAGCACTTGACAATCTTACGAGACAGGTGAAAACCACATGCAAATATTCCATGTCTATCACAAGTTATAGAGGTTTTAATTTTTTCATATTTCAAATATGCAAATGAGCTGTGACATCACAGTAAGTTCATTTAAATAATGCAAATTATTATATTTGTTTTTCCATTAAAATCAATATGATTGTGAATATGAATATTTTTTCTTTGAAATGTGAATTTCTGTATACATGATTTGAAATTAAAACTATAACTTGTGACAGAGATATTTTGCATGCGGTTTTCATCAGATTGTTAAAGACTATAATGTGTATATTAACCCTCACTACGCTGGAGACGGAAATTGCCGTCTGCTGTGTTTCATTTTTGCCTTAATTCGTAACAAAAAAAAAACGGTTTTGACAGCACATAAGAATGGAGTGGAGACGATTCTCATGCCCTGTCAAAACAGGTTTTTATCGAGAAATATTGAAAATAAAACAGCAGCAGACGACAAAATTTAATTCAGCGTAGTAAGGGTTAAACACAACTGCATCCCAGATGCATTTTATATTAACCCGTTCAACCCCACAGACCATAAAGTCAACTTGTACAAATACTTTAGATCCAGATGAGGCGGCTCGTAACCATCACTACGCTGGAGACGGAAATTGCCGTCTGCTGTTTTTAATTTTTGCCTTAATTCGTAAAAAAAAAAAACTGTTTTGACAGCACGTGGAGACGATTCTCATGCGGTGTCAAAACTGTTTTTTGTTGAGAAATATTGAAAAGTAAACATTTCCAGCAGACGACAAAATCAGATAAGCTTTGTTTCTAAAGCGTACTATACCACCTGATTTCAAAATTATTGCGTATTTTACTTTTATAAATGGATTATTGATTTTCTTTGTTACTAAATAGGGAACAAAGGGTAAAACAAAATTAAACATTCACTTATTTGAGCTACAACTGTTTGCTTTTTGCAGCTCAGCTAAGTGAATTTTCAACTTTATAACAGTATTTTCACTACTCAATTTGAAAATCAATGCGTATTTTCACATTGCTATGCATATTTTGTACTCCCACTTTTGATAATCAATGCGTGTTCAGCTAAAATAATTACGTAAAATATGCCAATATGCACCTTATCTGGAGCTCTGACATTTATCAGTATTATTCAGTTCTAAAAAAATCAAAATTTTCTCATGAACCCTTTCAACCTTGGATATCCTACATTGGCTTTTTCATACTAATATTTGGACTATTCCATTAATGATAAAATGCGGATTTTTGTAAAGGTCTATAATAGTGACAAGTGCTGCAGATCCTGATGAGACAGCTCGTTACAAGCCGGTTCATCTGAGTCTGCAATGGTTGCACATGTTGGCTTTCTGGCCTCTATGGTTGAAAGGGTTAATGGACTATTCCAAAGAAAAAATATTATTATTTTTTTCAATATACAAAGACAAGCAGCATGTTTTAACTCGATTGAATGCAATTTTAGTGCCAAGTTATTTGTTAAATTAAAATTCTTAGATTTATTTGAATTAGCATCTTATGGTGTAACTATTGTCCAAAATGGCAATTGGTAACATTTGTGGTTATCTACCATTATTGATTGACGAAACATTGCAGGTGTGGGGCATTACACATGGGCGACCACATCCTGTCCATTGATGGCGCTGATGTGGAACACATGACCGTTGCCGAGGCAACCCAGCTGCTCAAGTCGACACCCGGCGACCAAATCAAGATGGAGATCCTGCCAGTTCGGCTTGTGGACCAGAAGTTCTCCAAGGACAGCATGTTGTTAGGCAACAGTAAGTTACCCATGGTGTCATAAGGGGGGGGGGGGGTGGGGGGGGGGGGGGGGGGGGGGGGGGGGGGGGGGGGGGGGGGGGGGGGGGGGGGGGGGGATGGGATGGGGGGCTGGGAACCGAGATATACACTGGTACCCAGTTCCAACATCCCATGGGATCATGTGCATCAGAACATAGTGACACAGTGTTTTATGTCATTTTCGCATGTGAGCTATTGTTACCCAATGTGTCCGTCGTCCGTCGTCCGTCGTCGTCCGTGAACATTTTCAAACGTGTTCTCCTCGGTAACCATTGGGCCTATAGTCATCAAACTTCATGGTCATGGTCCTTAGGTAGGGGGATTACAAAATTGTTAAAATGACGTCATTACATAATCCAAGATGGCCGCCGTCTAAAAATAGCACAAATTCTTCAAAAATCTTCTTCTCAAGAACCGCCAACCGGATTTCGACAAAACTTGGTAGGAATGATCGATGTACAAAGCTCTTTCAAAGTTGTTAAAATGGTGACCCCGGAGTCAAAAATGGGCATGGCCCGTGGTGTCAAATTGGGGTCAAATTTTATTTTTGACCGAATATGGTCATGTCTATACCAAATCGAAGGTATCAAAGAGGCGATCGCTCTGGTACATTTTTTGTCGAAATTGAATGGTCATGTCATCCAAGATGGCCGTCGAAAGGTCAAAAGGCCGTCTTTTATTAGAGATTTTAAAATTCTTATTCACACGAACCGCTTGGCCCATGGTGGCCAAACTTCACAGTTGTGGTCCATGGGTGAAGCATTTTCAGATTTGGTAAAACGGAGGTCGTCGCTAATCCAAGATGGCCGCCATTTAAAAATAGCACAAATTCTTAAAAAATCTTCTTCTCATGAACCGCCAGCCGGATTTCGACGAAACTTGGTAGGAATGATCGATGTAGAATGTTCTTTCAAAGGTGTTAAAATGGTGACCCTGAGGTCAAAAATGGGCGTCGTCTGTGGGGTCAAATTTTATTTTTGACCGAATATGCTCATGTTATATATCAAATTGAAGGTATTGATGAGGCGATTGCTCTGGCTCTGATTATGTCATCCATGACGGCCGCCAAAAGATCCATTTATTCGAGATTTTGAACGTTTTTTTCTCAGGAACCACATGGCCGATGCTGGCCAAACTTCATAGTAAGTTAAGATCCTTGGGTGAAGCATTTTCAGATTTGGTAAAATGAGTCCTCGCTTAATCCAAGATGACCGCCATCTAAAAATAGCACAATTTTTTTAAAACATATGAACTCAATGTCACATTCTCCTCTGGTGTTCATGGAGTCAGGTGAGCGAATTAGGGCCATCATGGCCCTCTTGTTTTATATTACATGCTACCCAGTGATTTGCCGTGATTCTGGAGGGATTTATTTCCTTGAAGGAAATATTTCCTCCTAGTCGTTCGCGAGACGTAATTGACGTCCTGTCATTTCTGGCGCAGAAACAATTCATATGCTAACGTCAACATTGTCAATTTTGACAATGTTATAAACTGGTCTAAGAGCAAATTTCAGATTTGTCGAAGAGTATGTAATATACAATTTATTCCACTACCATTTTGAAATACCGGATTTATTTCCTGATACATCTGGAAATCCAATAAAGAAACGAATCACAGATGTCAAGGGAAATAAATCCGGTAGTTCAAAATGGTAGTTGAATAAAATCTATTTGACAACTTTCTGATCCATATTTTTTCGAAGAATGATGCAAGAAATATGGTAATGTCTGCTATACTTATTATGTTGCTTGATGTAACATATAATGCCAAGCTTGTAAAGAAAAATAAATAATCAGTTACTGTTTCTTTGAGGTAGCGACAATGCTTAAAAATAACAACTATGTGATGAGACAACACGTAAATTGTCTTGTTTGGCCTGTATATGATCTTACTTGTACAACCCCAGTCAGTCAATCGCTGGTGTGCCATACATGTGGCTGTGACTGGAGAAATGGGGCTTGTGGGATTTGTGACCGGTGTAGCTCATGATCAAATAGTACACTCCTGTAGCCTGATAGCGATCTATATTGCTTGTTAGAAGAATAATGGGTGTTTCATTGATGGAATTGCGAGCAGTGCAGATCCTGTTCAGACTGTTAGACTGAAACACCGGTTCATACAACAGTTGCAGCAAACTGGTCATTCGGCACTGTTAAATATCATTAAATAAATTCATCAATAAGTAATAAATAATTATTCACTCCATCGACACCCTCACAGCGTTCCAGAAGTCGATAGGTCCATCAATATCCTCGCCGGTGCTGACGACTGCGATGCTGGGCAACAGTGTGGGCCCGTCCAAATCGTACAACGCCCTCGGCTACTCGGGGCCGGGCGCGGGCTCCGGACGCCTCTCCGTGGAGGTCGTCAACCGCAGGCACCGGTCCTGGGCCAAGTCGGACAGGAAGGCCTCGTCCTGTAGTGAGTATATGGTTTTAAAATTTATTATTTAATTGTTTTTATTACAATAATTTCAAAGAAGTGCAAGAGTACAAATATGATCATTGGCTCAAATGGAAGTGTAAGGATGGTCTTTACTGTGGGAGGAAGCCAGAGTATCCAGAGAACACTCACTGGAGACAACCATGCCATCTCGCGTACTGCCCCAGTTGAGGCTCAAACCCGGGTGACATTGGTGAGAACCCTAGTTAACTACATTTGATGAGAAAATTAAAAAAAAATCCTCGTAAAAACTTGTTTGTCATACAAAGTTTAATGAAACGGCTCCCAGATATTTTACCCTATCACTTATTACAGTGTCTGTGGCGTCGGCGTCCACCCACTCTGTATTCACGGCGAGTAACCAGGTGTGCCGCGTGGCCATCCTAGACACAGTACTATACGGGGAGCCGGCCGGACTGGGAATCGTGCTGGACGCGCCCGTCTTTCCGACCACGATACTGGGGGAGGCTCCCGTTGTCACGCAGGTCGAGGGGGGATCCGCCGCCGAGAGGTGGGTCCAGTGAGATTGAGCATGCTCTCGAAATTGGGAAGTTTGACTGGCCGAGTCTGAGCACAGACTTGGCCAATCAAACTTCCTGATTTAGAGTGAATTTGTAAATCCTCATGACATTTTATAAGGCCAATGTTGCCTCAATCTTACTGCCTTCTCATGCACGAAATCAGGAAGTTTGATTGGTCGAGGCTGAGCTGTGCTCAGACTCGGCCAATCAAACTTCCTGATTACGTATATGAAATTGGAAATCCTCATAACGTTTTATCAGACTGTAAATGTGTGGATTCTGATAAGAATGTGAGGCTGCATCAGCTAGAGCGATTCTATATCTGCTATATAGATGACAGAGAAATGCCGCATTCTATCGCACATGCATCTACGCAAAGCTGTACATGTATACAGTGAGCGACTCCAAAAAATTATTTTATCAGGTAACAAGCTTTGTATTGGCCAAATTGTTCTGACTGATAGCATTGTGTTGTATTGGGCATTGATACGAATATCCGGGTGCCCACTAAGGCTAATGTTGCCACAATGCAGCTTCAGCACTTATACTCTTCTCATGCTTGAAATCAGGGAGTTTGATTGGTTGAAGCTGAGCTGCGTTTAAACTCGGCCAATCAAACTTCCTCAGTATGAATTTGTAAATGCTCAGAAAGTCGGGTGCAGCCTAGGGGCCCATTTTGCTAAACTTTGTACGACTAAAATGTTTCACATTAACACCATTTTCTGGTAAACAATTATTGGATTTACATTTATTGAACATAGGTTCAATACATGTAAATCCATCAATTGAAATTTCCAGACGATCCTAAATTTGTACTTACAAACATTTTAGTGGTACAAAGTTTATTGAAACGTCCCCCAGATTTCCTGAAATCATTAGTGAACACTGATCGGACTGATTGCACACTGAAACTGTCTTACATTCATTGAGATTGAGCACATGCTCATTTCTCATGCAGGATATCGGGCAGTTTGCTTGGTCGAGGTTGACTTTGTGATTTTGAGTATGAATTTGGAAATGCTCAGAATAGGCCCAGGGTTTTTTCAATGCAGCTTGAGCACTTACTCACTTCTCATGCTCGAAATGAGGCAGTTTGACTGGTTGAGGCTGAGCTGTGCATGTTTTTGACTCCCCCAAGAATGGGGTAATCCTGGTGTTATTATGGTATGGCCATTAAGAAATACTTTGGTTCTCAGTCCCGAATTATATCCTTATTTGTTTAATATAAATTTCCTCGGCTATCTCGACCATGCCCTATCTTGACTGTTCATTCTGTCCCCTCCGTATAAAAATATGTTAAAAATCTCTTCGCTATCTCGGTCACATAGACGCTTGGATAAATCGCCTAAGCACCTGGCTGCCAAGATCAATTTGGTTTATAGTCATTTTCAAAACATATCAACAAAACAAATAGATTCAACACCATCTCAGGTTGTTTGCTTAATTCATCCACCTGGATATATTTGAGTGTTTGACACGATTTATTAAGCATTGTCATGCTGGTCATTTAAGTAAGTCACAGAGAGTCGTGACGCCACCTTGTAATGTTGATTTTCTTACTACCTTTGATCTTTAGTTAATTGGTGATTGTTTACTTGTGGTGTAATGGGTAACATGATTTCATGCTTCTCGCGAAAATATTCGACCATGTCCCTTCATTGCTATCTCGAACCTAGTCCTATCTCGACTAGATGGACGATCCCCTTCGACTTCGAGATACTGGTGCTCTTCTGTATTTTTTTTATGGCCTATTAAACAAATCATGTTTTTGATACTGCCAGGACTGAGATAATCCAGGAAGGAGACCGAATAAACAGTGTGTTATTATGGTATTAACTGATGTGGCTGTGACTGGAGAAATGGGGCTAGTGAGTTTTGCGACCAGTGTAGATCCAGATCGGCCTGTGCATCCGCACAGGCTGATCAGGATCTGCACTGTTCGCCATTCCATCAATGAAACACCCATCATGATTCTAACAAGCAATCAGGCTACAGGAGTGTGGTATTTGATCAGGAGCTACATTGGTCACAGACCCATAAGCCCATTTCTCCAGTCTGTTCCACGTTTTGCTGCCGACGAACTTTTGGCTATTAAACACGTTAAATCTAAAAAATATTTAAAAGTAAGTATTTTTTCATCATTAACAAAAAGTCACCATCCACAATTATTGATGAAATTCCATCAAATATTTATTTTATTGCAAAAAAAATCTCGCCAGGTTTCGGAGTCAATTTTCAAAAGCTTTGGAAATTGACTCCCCATGTTAAATTCCTATAGGAAAATAGTTTTTTCGCAATAAAATCAATATTTGATGGAATTTCATCAAATAATTTTTTTTCAGGAGGTTGACTTTTTTGTTATTGATGAAAAAGTAAATACATTTAAATGTTTTTTAGATTTAATGTGTTTAATAGCCAAATGTTCGTCGTCAGGAAAACATGGAACAGACAGTAATCGTGTTTTTGACCCTCCCAGGAGCGGGGTGATCCAGGAAGGGGACCGAATCCTCGCGATAAATGGCCAGGATCTGTGCGAGAAGACGCTGGACGAGGTCAACCAGCTGCTGCAGGATTCCTGGCAGCGGGCCAAGATAGAGATCGAATTTGACATCGCAGACTCGGTGAATGCGAGCAGCGGCACGTTCGTGGTCAAGTTGCCTCGGAGAACCGGCGGTATTGGTATAACACTCAGTGGTGAGTCGTGTATACAGTTGACACTCATTTACTCAAAGCCCATGGGACAGAGGAAATACTTTGATTTAACGGAAATTTGAGTTAACACTTTCAACCCTAAATAACGGAAATTAATTATGATAATTGTATAAATTTTCTGACCAATCCAATTGTCGCAAAATCATTTTCAGACCAATCCAGTTATAAAAACGGTGTATTTTTCCTCTAAATTACTTCCAAAAAGTGCAGATCCTGATGAGACGGCTCGTTACGAGCCATCTCATCTGGATCACACTGTTTGCAAACACATCTATAGAGGTCTGTAGTGTTGAAAGAGTTAAGGAAAACATGTACTTAGGACAAAGAATTTGACTTTAGTTATCAGTAGTTAGTTATCAGTAGACTTTAGAGAGTTTGAGGTAACGGGTGTGTACTGTATGTGGATAATGTTTGTTGTTAAGCTTTGCTAATCTAAGTCTACACTGATTACATCGGCAGTGATGATTTTGTATACGTCGTATCAGTTACATGCATGATTTGCTTAATATGTAGAGAATTTGCGTTGAACACATGTTACATTGATATATTTATAGTGAAAACCAAACTGGGGACGCCCATGGTTATATTGGAGGTGAAGAAGGGAGGGTTGGCACACAGGTAAGTCTTGAACAAATTGGGTCCTAACACATATTGACAAGTACATGAGTGATGATTTAATATGATATCTATGAAACAAGTTTTTTGTATTTCATAAGAAACGAGCCTATGCTCGAGACATCCTTCATTTTATCAGGTAACCTGCCCTGTATTGACCGAATACGTACTGACTGATAACATATTGTTGTATCAGGCATTGACCTGATATCAACATCCGGGTTACAACAAAGTGAAAACTGACGTTCCATTGGTCGGTTGACGTCACGTGACGTTACCAAATGACGTCGGTGTAAGGATGCAACGTAAACAAGTCCTCGTTCTGTCCATAGATAACGACGTAATCTGTGGTCATTTTCGAGCATAAAACGTTACCTGATAAATAGAATACCAGACTGTATTTTGATATCAAGTTTATCAGGCTCGGCTCGGAAACGGTAGGAATTCCTCGGCAAGCCTCGGAATTCCTACGCGTTTCCTAGCCTTGCCTGATAAACTTGATATCAAAAGACACTAGCCTGGTATTCTCTATGTAGCGGGTAGGTAACTGCTCGCAGATCAAATGCACTATGACCAATGTCAAATTGCTATATCCCGAATTGACTAGGATATGCATTGTAGAATCACACAAGTGTAATTGGGCAACATAACCATTTCCACGTTCATTTAAAAATTGTTTTTTAATTTTTCATAGCATAACCGCTAATTGATAAATAAAATACGGGACATGTCTCATTGTAACAAGTACTGGTACACGTCTCTGACTGGTACATGTCTCTGGCTGGGACTGCAGCCACCAATCCATTGAATTCCTACACATTCCCTAGCTTCACCTTACTAACTAGACATATCAGACTCTTTTAAATGCTGTAGACTTGTCACAATGACTACAGACTCTGACTGGCACTTGTTATCCCTTCGCTAATAGGCAAGAAGGGATATAGTGTTAGTCCGTGTATGTGCGTGCGCTAGTAACACCTTTCATTTTTCAATAACTGATTTTGATAATATTTGGCCACAATTTGTGTATAGGGTGCTTTGTTTTGCATATGACCCACGTCCGACCACCCAAGGTCAAGGTCACTGAGGACTTATGTTCACCTTGTTGATAAGGCAAAAATGTTAAAAAATTTTATGCTCCCAGAATATTTTTTTTCGGGGGAACATATAGTTACTGCTTTGTCCGGCATTCACCATCCGAGGTTTACATTCAAGTTTTTCAAATGGGTATATCTCTGTGACTGCTTGGGATATCAACTTGAAACTTCATATACACATTGAACACCATCCATATTTTCATTCTATACCCTACCCATGCTGCCCAGGAGCCCAAGGTCAAATGGCTTTAAACTTTTTGTTAAAGTTTTATGTTAAAGTTTTTCAAATTGCTATATCTGTGACCGCTTGCAATATCAACTTGAAAAATCATATACACATTGATCACCATCCATATTTTCATTGTATATCCTACCCATGCTGCCCAGGAGCCCAAGGTCAAGGTCTTCTAGTTTTTAGCTAGTTTTTAGCTCACCTGAGCTAAGCTCATGTGAGCTATTGTTACCGCAATGTGTCCGTCGTCGTCCGTCGTCGTCGTCCGTGAACATTTTCAAACGTCTTTCTCCTCGGTAACCATTGGGGTCTATAGTCATCAAACTTCATGGTCATGGTCCTTAGGTAGGGGGATTACAAAATTGTTAAAATGACGTCATTGCGTAATCCAAGATGGCCGCCGTCTAAAAATAGCACAAATTCTTAAAAAAAATCTTCTTCTTTAGAACCGCCAACCGGATTTCAACAAAACTTGGTAGGAATGATTGATGTAAATTGCTCTTTCAAAGTTGTTAAAATGGTGACCCGGGGTCAAAAATGGGGAAAAATGTGGCCCGTGGGGTCAAATTGGGGTCAAATTTTATTTTTTTTGACCGAATATGGTTCAATGTTATATATTAAATCGAATGTATCAATGAGGCGATCACCTTGGTACATTTTTTGCCGAAATCGGATTGTTATGTCATCCAAGATGGCCGCCGAAATGTCAAAAGGTCGTTCTTTTATTAGAGATTTCAAAATTCTTCTTCACATGAACCGCTTTGCCCATGGTAGCCAAACTTCCAAACTTAAAAGTTATGGTCCATGGGTGAAGCCTTTTCAGATTTGTTAAAATGGAGGTCATCGCTAATCCAAGATGGCCGCCGTCTAAAAATAGCATAAATTCTTAAAAATCTTCTTCTCATGAACCGCTAGCCGGATTTCGAGAGGAAACTTGGTAGGAATGATCGATGTACAATGCTCTTTCAAAGTTGTTAAAATGGTGACCCCGTGGTCAAAAATGGGCGTGGCCCGTGGGGTCAAATTTTATTTTTGACCGAATATGGTCATGTTATATCAAATCGAAGGTATCAATGAGGCGATCACTCTGGTACATTTTTTGTCGAAATCGGATTGTTATGTCATCCAAGATGGCCGCCGAAATGTCAAAAGGTTGTTCTTTTATTAGAGATTTCAAAATTCTTCTTCACATGAACCGCTTGGCCCATGGTAGCCAAACTTAAAAGTTATGGTCCATGGGTGAAGCCTTTTCAGATTTGTTAAAATGGAGGTCATCGCTAATCCAAGATGGCCGCCGTCTAAAAATAGCATAAATTCTTAAAAAATCTTCTCATGAACTGCTGGCCGGATTTCGACTAAGCTTGGTAGGAATGATCAGTTTACAATGCTCTTTCAAAGTTGTGAAAATGGTGACCCCGGGGTCAAAAATGGGCATGGCCCGTGGGGTCAAATTGGGGTCAAATTTTATTTTTGACCGAATATGCTCATGCCATATATCAAATTGAAGGTATCGATGAAGCGATTGCTCTGGTGATATATTTGTCGGAATCGGATGATTATGTCATCCATGATGGCCACCAAAAGGTCCATTTATTCAAGATTTTGAACGTCTTTTTCTCATGAACCACATGGCCGATGCTGGCCAAACTTCATAGGAAGTTAAGATCCTTGGGTGAAGCATTTTCAGATTTTGTAAAATGAGAGCCATCGCTTAATCCAAGATGATCGCCATCTAAAAATAGCACAATTTTTTTAAAACACATGAACTCACTGTCACATTCTCCTCTGGTGTTCATGGAGTCAGGTGAGCGAATTAGGGCCATCATGGCCCTCTTGTTTTATTATCAAGGCTGCCGGCGAGGGGATTAACTTAGTGATAATGATGTCCATCCGTTGTATGACAGGTGTGGCTCCGTACAAGCGGGGGACAAACTGCTGTGTATCAGCGACGTACGGACTGACAACCTGAGTATCGAGGAGGCGACCACTCTGCTGAAGGGGGATGAGGATATCGTCAAACTCCGCCTGCAGAGGGACGACCCCTCCACAGGTATAGATAGTAGACGGAATTTATCCGTTTGACATGACATTCCTAGTGGGTGGAAGGTGGGTGCAAGCGATGGGTAATTTAACGATCGGGGTTCATCCTTACCGGAATTCCGACTGGAGACCTGGTTTGGCCCTCACATACGTCTTTGGCATTTGTGACTTTGGTGTGGTATGGACCTGCCACCAGGTCAGGTTATTCTAATTTCAGGGCTGAATATATTGTTTCTCGATGTAAATATTCAGTTCTGATTTTGGAATTTCCCCCCAATGCAGCAGGTTAAAATGGGATCAAACCCGTTTGCCCGGCCTTACATGACCATAGCTGTTGATAGGCCGTTAAACACCAATAAACAAACAAACATGACATTGCTTACTGTCTGTTTCACGAAACCTGTC
This sequence comes from Conchocele bisecta, assembly GCA_029237695.1. Classification (NCBI taxonomy): domain Eukaryota; kingdom Metazoa; phylum Mollusca; class Bivalvia; order Lucinida; family Thyasiridae; genus Conchocele; species Conchocele bisecta. The sequence goes on along the minus strand of CM055266.1, from coordinate 37,431,564 downwards.
CAAATTTTATTTTACGGCTATATAAACAATGCAAAAACTTTTTTTTTTAGATTTTAGATAATATTTTAAATTATAGCAAAATTTAAAAATGAGTTTTCTTTTTATTTCAATAAATTTCTTCCAATATCGATTTTATTGCGAAATAACAATTTCCCCGTGTTAAATCCCCATAGACATTTTCAGAGTGTGTTTACTCTAATATGCGTAACATGAAAAATGTTTTTCGTACTACAGTAAACTAAACAACATCCCATGGTTTTATTCCTGAATTATAGGTGTGAATGGGGAGGAATGTATCTCGTACACGGTGGAGCTGCAGAGACACGGGGGTCCCCTAGGGGTCACGATCTCGGGCACAGACGACCCCCTCGACCCCATCGTTATCTCGAATCTCGCCGATGGGGGCCTCGCTGCTCGGTAAGACAAGGGTCCATGGTCAATCTAGTGGTAGAGAGCATTGGGCTACAATACTGTGACCCGTTTCACTAAACTTCGTACCAATACTGGGACCCGTTTTACTAAAACTTTGTACTGCTTAGAAGTTCAGAAGTGCTAAGGTAAAATTTAAAACGAATCTTGCATTAGCAGCTGATTCTAGGATATATTTTATGAATTTGTTAAAATTTAAAGACTCCCACATATAAGTGAAAAATGGTAGCATTAATGAACCACATTGATGTGTGAATTGAATTTAAAGAAATCTCCGTACAAACATTTTTGTCATACAAAGTTTAGTGAAACTGGCCTCTGGAGGTTTTGGGTTCAATCCTCTCCATAGGCATGAACAAAATACTTTCATAGCATTTCCATCCCACTGGTGGTTCTGATGAGACTATAGTGAGGTCCCGTCTCTATATGACCTTTTTATGCCCCACCACGATAATGTTACCCTTGTCCGTCCGTTGCGTCCTGTCCGTCCGTCACCAACCTTGTAACTCGTTTTCTTTTAAACCGTACTAGCTACAGACCTGCAACTTGGTATGTAGCTTCTTTATGATGACTAGATGCGCAAGGTTTATTTCGATTTCTTATTCGACCCCCGTGTCATGTATTATCTCCCCTTTTTATACGACCGTTTTTAACGGTACGTATTGCGGACAGAAAAAGTGCATAGTTTGTGTACACAACTCCTCTTCCTCTGAAACTGTTCAGTCGATCGTTCTGAAACTATACACACGTCTTCTACACATATTGAAGATGTGCACCTTGGTGTTTTTATGCCGAAAAAATATTTTTTAACAAAAATATCACCTTTTTAACTTAGCCATTTTTTCTACATTTTTTTTATACAATTCTATATAGGGTACATACTTTGTGTACACAACTCCTCTGAAATAGTTCCATCATTCGATCTGAAACTATACACACGTCTTCTACACATATTGTAGATGTGCACCTTGGTGTTTTTATGCCAAAATATATTTTTTTAACAAAAATATCACCTTTTTAACTCGGCCATTTTTTCTAAATTTTTCTATCCAATTCTATATAAGTTCTACTATACACATCT